>VOQJ01001193.1:55671-68307 GCA_015052665.1 Apistogramma diplotaenia | reverse complement strand
CTGATTGGAGGGATTTGTGCGGTTTTTTTTTTTTTTTTACCACAAGCAAATATGTTTTTATACCTGCAGAAATATGTGTTCACCCTTCTTTGCTTTCACAGGAGCTGCAGTTGTATCTGTCGAATTTTGCAAATCAGATTGACAGAGAATGTGGAGGAGAGCTTCCCTTGGTTGTTATCATAGATGACATTAGCGATTCAGCGGCCATCACCGAGCTTGTTAACGGAGCGCTCACCTGCAAGTATCACAAATGGTGAGTAGTTATTGTATTTCACCAAAGAGTTCAAATATGATTTGCTTCATCAAAGAACAACTTCCTTGACTTGACTTCTTCCTCTGCTGATGTTTCAGTCCGTACATAATTGGAACGACCAATCAGCCTGTGAAAATGACATCCAACCACAGTTTGCACCTTAGCTTCAGGTGAGCACAGTATACACTGTTACTGTTTTTAACTCTTAAAAGCCAAATTTAAAAAGTCCTCATATGGAATTAAGCAAATATTTCTTGCATACGGCCACAGGATGGTGATGTTCTCCAACAACGTTGAACCAGCTAATGGGTTTCTGCTGAGGTACTTGCACCGCAAAGCAGTGGAGGCCTACCAGGACAAGGACCAGGACTTAGTGCACCACCAGGAACTCCTCCGTGTTCTTGACTGGATCCCTCAGCTCTGGTACCACCTGCACACGTTCCTAGAGAAGCACAGCACTTCAGACTTCCTCATAGGTGAGAGATTAGTAGACAAAGTCAGCAAAGTCTGACTCAGGAACTTGGGACAGAGTTATTGTGATGAAGTTATGATGTTAAAGACCTGTTAACAGGAAACATTACCTCCCCCAGGTCCCTGCTTCTTCCTGTCGTGCCCAGTATCAGTGACAGAGTTCAGGCAGTGGTTCATTGACTTGTGGAACCACTCTATCATACCATACTTGCAGGAGGGAGCCAAAGATGGCATCAAGGTGAACACACATACATCTCTTAAAATTAACAGTTGTGGAACCAACAAGAACCCTCTCTATAATAATACTGTTTTCCTGTGGAATTGTCTTTTCCCGTCAGGTCCACGGACATAAAGCAGTGTGGGAGGATCCAGTGGAGTGGGTGAGAGGCACACTCCCTTGGCCCAATGCACAGCAGGACCAGTCCAGGCTTTTTCACCTACCTCCTCCCAGCATCGGTCCACTCAGTGAGGAGAAGAAGCCTCCTAAAGACACACCTCCACCCAGCACACTGGAGTCAGACCCACTGGTAAGTGATCCCTTTTATCCTGAGATGAAAAATGTGTTTCTGTCCAGTTTGAGTTGCTAAGATTGGAAAATGGTGAATGGTGATACAAACAAAAGTTTTTGTTTAATATTTAAATCCATAGCTAACCATCAGAAACCATAGGTGAAATGAGATCTATAAATAACATGCAGTCTGTGTGTTTAACTCTTCTTCTATGTCCGCCCCTGCTACACAGATGGCCATGCTGCTGAAGCTCCAGGAGTCAGCCAACTGCATAGAGTCTCCAGAGAGGGAAGGCAGTCTCGATCCCACTCTGCAGACTACACTCTGAGTAGATTGTCAATAAAGCTAAGAAACTGTTGACTCTACTGTACGGCTTTCGCAGATGCAGTCCAAATGAGAATTTAAAGACTCCAGAATGAACTTTAATGTGTGCTCAGTGAGCAGTTACAAAGCTAATTGTAAAGAATCTACAAAGAGAGAGAAGGATTATGGACAATGGACAATGGGTTTCTCTTCCCGGCTAGCGTTACGTTGGAAAGACGATGACACTGCTTTGACAGGAAGCTGACAGCGTCTTCTCCTCCTGCTCTCAGCTGGGATCAGATGGGTTGTTGAATCTGCAAGTGCATGGTGACCGGAATAGTATAAAACAAAATATTATCTATAACCCTCCCCCCCGCCCGCTGAATATTTGTTCCCTTTATTTTGTTTTGAAATGCAACCGCAACCCTCATGACAACTATTGGTGCTTATTGTTTTATTTTGGAGGCACATACGTCCTTTCAGGACAAGAAACCACAGAGTAACAGAGTCTGATCACTTCCCAAAAAGTAGAACCAGCACTTGACAACAGCCAAAATGCACTTTATTTTTTACTTGTAATAATTGGGTTTTAGGAGGCCGTGTCAGTGACTGTGGAACAAATGGGAGATCAGTTTGGCCAAATCATGCAGTTCATGAGTAAATCCTGTAGATGGCAGCATCTATTGATTCCTGCCTCTTCTCTTCATGGTGCGCTTTCAGTCTCACTAAAGGTGCTCGGCAGAATATCACACACGCACACACACACACACACTCACAAACACACACACACACACACACACACACACACACACAAAACACAACCATAAAAATGGCCTTGAATGTTTTCTTCTTTTCCGGTTCTGCCATTTTGTTATTTACTGAATATCAGAACTGTGACGCTGTAAAGAGTAACATGCATGGGGTAAAAACAATGAAATGAATAATGAATGGCTTTAAGGTTGAGTCTGTAAAGAAAACGTCATTATCTGTGGACTCAGTAACCAATGTTATACTGATAATATAACCACAGGAAGTCAGTGTACTGAATTATAAACACGCAGAGGAAAAAAACCAAAACACAACCTGCTTGTTTATTGAGCACCGTTTCTGGCTATGCTTGTGTGTACTCTGTATTTAGATATTTAGAGTTTTAAAACACAAAACTTCTCTTGTAATAGCTGAGGATACAGCTCTCAAAGTCTTGATTTTGTAGGATTTTTGTACTGAGTCATCCGCAGCGATCACCCGTGTGCGATCTTTATCACCTGTGTGTGCCCGACATGCCAGAGGGGCTGAGACCAAGGTGCACTATTCATTCATCATCCCAACAAGCAGAAGCAGAGACCATTTAGCAAAAATGAAAAAAAAAAAAAGCTGTAACAGTTTCCTTCCTCTTTACTTAACTTACATTTTTGATAAAACGATGTTTTTGAAATTGTCAGTTTCCTTTTTACACAGTTTTGAGTTACAGTAAGCAAAGGGTGATTGAGTTTGACTTCCTCCCATTTCTTTCCCTCATTGGTTTGCACATGAAATATGTTAGAGGAAGTAGATAACAGTATTTATTGCTCAAATCTTGACTGTTAACTGCTTTACAGCAAGAAAGTATAAAGAGCGGTGTAAGAGGAGGAAACTGTAGGTAGTAGGGACACTCTTAAATCCCTCAGCTTGACCCTGAAGTACCTCAGACTGCCATATTCTGCCCAGATGTTCCTCTACTGCTGTAAAGTAGAGGCACGATGCCTAAGTCTATCTGTGCCTGAAACACAATTTGGCCTCAAGCTGCTTTGCCCTACCACACAGAGGCCTCGATTTAGAGGAAACCTCATGAGTTCCTCTGACCTACTCTGATGTCAATGTCATGTCATCACCTTAATGCCCAAATTTGGGCGTAGAGTGGGTTATCGATTTGGACCTTTGACGGGTAGTCATCGTGATAAGCTGTTAGTTAAGATGACGCGTGTGTCAGTAAACTGCAGTGATGAGAATGTGTATCATGACTAGGCTGCTTTGCACAATTTTGACACCATTTTAAACTTGAGTGTGAAGGTATTGTCATCACTGAGGAGTTGCCTGAGAAGTGGAAAGCTGTGTAATGTTGATGCATGTATCCCTGGTCTGTTCCCAAAGTATTGTTTCATTGGACCTACCACGCTTAGACCTTATCATGGGAGGGATTTTTAAATAACTGGATAGCTTCCTGTTTTCACATTGTTTTTAAGAGCAGATGTTTGTTTTTGTTTTGTTTTTCTTATGCAAATATTTGTAAAGATTATTTTTCCCTCTTTTGTACATGACATTACTATTGTAAACACTGTAAATAGTCACTGCATCTGCGACAACAATCACTTTAAGAGAGATCTAAGAGAGTTTGGCCCGCATATGCAGAAAATGAGCGTCCTCCGTGGTTGTATTGTCCTCCTCCAGCAGGAAGGAGCACTTAGCTTAAAAGTGGGCTCAATAGAGGTTGTATGGCATGTCTCTATAACCACATTAAATCCCATATGTCTAACATTGAGCAATTGTTACAATAAAATCATGCCATTCATCACATCGCCACCTGTCGTTTACCTGTTGTTTGTTTATAATCCACTGGGGGGCGATAATGTCCCACTACTGTCAATTAAGTTGAGTGATGTATTTGGTAGCTCTCAATTATAAGTTTCAATACCAGCACATGTGTTACGGACGTTAAAATTAGCCTCTTTTTCCTTCTACGTTACTTAATTTCTCTATTCCCATAGAAGAAGATGTGGCTTAAGCGGGTAGGCGGGTGTTGAAGGCATGGAATGGGTGGAGCAGCCCACCAGCTCTTACTATATATATTACCTATGACTCCTCCAGCCTCCTCGTCCCGAGGATTTCTAGTGTTTCAGCAAGATGCCGGGAAAGCCTGCGCCTATCAAGAAGTCCCCAGCCAAGAAGGCTGCAGAGACGGCACCTGAGCCCGCTCCACCCGCAGAGGCTCCACCTGCTGAAGCTTCACCTGCAGAAGCTCCTCCAGCCGAGGTGGAAGCCCCTGCAGCCGCCCCGGCAGAAGACGCCCCCGCTGCTGAAGGAAACGTCCCCGGTACTTTAATAACCATGGAAACCTTTTTTGGGCGGGAAGGAATAGGTTTCCAAGCTAACCTTACTAACCGTGGTTATGCTCTGATTTAATTAAGAATATAGAAAGAAGGCCCGTGCATTTTTTAAATCAGGGTTATAAAGCAGGCTTTTTTGCATTATGCAGATAGTTTTCAAGCATCATAATTCCAGTGATTCAAACTTAACGTGAAAAATTCGGTGTAGTGCAACAGGAGTACTACAAAGTGCCTCCTTAAATTGTTAGAAGTGACTCACAGCAATTCAATGCTATTTTTAGTAACGAGTTATCTTGAGGAAGGCTACCATAATTTACAGCCTCTAAAATCTAGCAGAGGGTCAGAATAAACATTCAAAGTGCAACTCCCCTTTTTGGAAAGCTTGGATGATATGCAAAATGACACCTTTTGCCCTGACAGATTTTTTCCTGATATTATAACAAAACTTTATATATAATGAAGATTGAACAGGATAACTTATTGCATCAATTCTTTCTTTTAAGAAACACTTTGGTAAGCTCCTGGGAACTGAGGAGACCAGCTGCTGTAGTTTTAATAGGTGTAAAGGCAAAACGATTTCCCATTCCCATTGCTGGATGTAGGATTTCAGCTGCTCAACAGTTTAGGATTCCTTTGTCCTATTTTTTGTTTCATTTGTTTTAAGCGGGTGGCAGGTGTGGACTGCAGGCATGGCTATTTGGAACCCTTTAATACAGAGCTATGCTGCTGTAATATGTTCAGAATGTGGTTTGGGATTGTCTCGCTGACATAAGCACGGCTTCCCCTGAAAATGATGCCGTCTGGATGGCAGCACATGTTGCTCCATGTCTTTGTACAGTTGTGATGTGCCCATAATTTCCAAAAAACATTTGCATAGGGTTTCAATTGACACTTTGCAATGTGCAAACCTTTTTGAAAACTGATATAAATATATGGCATCTGCAATATTTTGATGCTACAGTAACTCCGCTTCACCAGTTTTTCTACAATCTGTAAAATACAGCGTGTGTTATGTAAAGAAACCATGACTAATTTCTATTTGAAAACTATCTCTCGTGAGCGATCTCAGAGAGAACTTCATGACTGAAACGCTGTGTTTGATTGTTTCCTGGATCTACTGTGGATCTGCCAGCATGTATCTAACAGTTAATCATTTGCTTCTACAACAGCTGTACTGATATATATGACCAAGTTAATTCAATTACCCAACAACCAAGTTCCACATGTTGCAGGAACTGTCCTGTAAAAGAACCAAGTGCAAACATACATGGCACTTCTTTGTACAGGCAAAACAATAGTGTACACAGTCATGTGAAGAAGAAGCCTTTCATGGAGCTCTATACAATTCTGTGAAGAGGTACACCATTACTGCTTCCATAGGAATTAAGAGTAAGGAGTATCTATGAGCTGCTAATTAAATGCACTTGATTGACTGGCCATCAGCAAGTGTGTCCACTTTTACAAAAGCAGGTGTTTTGGTAGTTTGCTGGTTTGGAGCATTCAGGTGTGCGTTAATGCAAAGCCAGGCTCCTCCCAGGAGCTACATCTCAGATCCGACAGGCCTCAATTAATGGTAATATTAATGTTCATGACACTATGATTAGAAAAAGACTAAACAAGTATGGCTTGTTTGGAAGGGCTACCAGGTGAAAACCTCTTCCCTCTAAAAATAACATGGCAGCACAGCTCATGTTTACTAAGTTTACTAAGTTACTTAACAAACCACAAGACCTCTAGACAGACGAGAACGAAGTAGAGATGTGTGGACAGCAAACTGATGAGGGCACATATACCTCATACCAACTGTCAAGCACGGTGGTGATGGGATGATGATTTTGGTTTGTTTTGTAGCCATGGGACCTGGACACATTGAGGTCAGTAGGTTAACCATGAACTCATTTGTGTACCAAAGTATTCTAGAGCCAACAATAAGGCCATCTGTGTGACACCTAAACCTTTACCAAAGCTTGGCTATGAAACGGGGCAACGATCCCAAGCAGAGCAGCAAATCTACAGCCAAATGAAAAAGAAAAGATTCAAGCTGCTGCAACGGCCCAGTCAAAGTCCAGACCTCAACCCGAATGAAATGCTGGGTCCCTGCAAACCCCAGTGAAGTGAGGCAATGTAAAGGACAAACAACAGACTGATCGTCATACAGAATATGATTACTTGCAACTAAAGGCGGTTCTAAATGCTACTGAATAATGACGTATACTTAGCTTTCACAGAGTCCTGTGAAAACATTGTTTTTCGTCATTGTAAGTCAAGATGCAGACAAATTAATTGCTGGCATGAATAAAGTCAAACTGTACATAACTAACTTGCTTCCCTAATGGCATTTTAATGCTAGCTGCTGCTCCCGCTGCTGAAGATGGTGCTGCTGCTCCAGCTGCAGATGCTCCGGCAGACGGTAAACATGAACCACTGTGTACAACAACATTAATTCTCAGTTACACAATACTGCCAACAGTGATCATTAACTTATTGAAAATAATTACTTGATTTTCCCAAACTGTGACAAGTTCTTCACAAGACTAACTTCCTGATGGCGTTTCCTCTGCAGTAAAATTGTTACAGTTTTTTTTAAAGTTGAAGACAGTTGCATGATTGAATGCGACTATATGGAAAATATGCTTTGGCTATGCTTTTGTTTATGAAAATGTGAACATCCTATGTTTTTAATGTTGCAGAACCTGCCGTAGTTGAGGAGCCACCCAAGGCCCCCACACCACCACCTCCTGCAGGTAACGCTAACGTCTGGTTATTATGACAGGAACTAACTGAGCATCTCCTTAAACCAGCAATATTCAGCTCATGTATCTTGTATGTAAAGGAAGAAAGAAACATTCTTATTGGAGATTTTTTAACTGCTTTCCTGAGAAATGTTTTACACAATAATCATCAATGAAAACAACTTATTTGCTGCTCCAAACATTTACGCGGTAGAATGTAAAGTGCTCGGGTGATTATCCCATTATGTGTGTATTCTTAGTGTTATTTAAGCTCCTCTTTCTGTTGTCTATTTAAAGAATGCTTTGTCAATCTGCACTGCACTACACCTCTTACAGTCCCCACCAGCGCTCCTTTGGATGTATCTGTAGAGGATGTTAATGACTCCAGTCTCACCATTAAGTGGAAGACACCAGAGACTATCGGAGACTCGGGCCTGAACGGATACACTGTCGAGTACTGCAAGGATGGAAGTAAGTCTGCATATGTGAGCGTGTGTGAGGCTGCACCTGTCTCCAGAGTGTCATAGGGCAAATATACTCATTGCTGGGTGCGGGCCGTATACGGCAGGCATCAGTTCACCGGCTGTCGCTGTATCTCCTGACACCACTTTTAGAAGCGCTCAATTGCTCAGATGACAGCATGCCTCCTGAGATTTCATCATGTTGGCCAAAGTGTACTTCTTATGGGCAGCTTGTTTGTAAACTCGTGTCGACAGGTGATAAACCACTTAATTCCCACTAAAGAATGTTCAACATTTGGGAAATTTTAAAAAAACCCTCACAGCAGGAAAAAAAGCCCATTTGATTCATTTGAACGCTTGTCAAGCTTTGGTAAAATTCCCCTAAAATCCTCTCACTAACACAGATTCTGGGTTTCCCCAACAGCAACAGACTGGGTTGTAGCTAATGAACAGCTGACCCCAGCTAACCGGTACTGCATCAAGAATGTGAAAGCAGGTGACCTGCTGCGCGTGCGTGTGGTGGCTGTAAACCCAGGTGGCCGCAGTGAACCTGGAACACTCGCCGAGCCTGTGCCAATCCGCGAGATTGTCGGTGAGTAGAAACCAATGTTGTTACTGCAACTGCACAACAGACCATTTGTAATAAAGCAAGGAAAACCATTAGGCACTCCTAACTTCACTTACAGGCTATTTTTCATAGAAAGTGTCAAAAACAGCCTAAAAATGCACGATGTTCTTGTAATTCATACAAATTTTCTTCAAACCTTTGCTGGTGTGTTCCCGTGACATTAATCTTTTTGCAGAAAGAACCAAAGACTTGCGGGATATAATAAGAATTTCTATTTTGCAGTGCAAATTTACTAAAGGATTTATCACGTAACTGTGCACAAGAAGTCCTATACCAAATCTCTACAGCTAACTTTTCACTGCTGTGAATCCAGCTGGTAAAGTGACTGTCTCCAACTCTTTATCAGAAGCTCTATCGTAGTTGTAACTTATGACCTATCCTTCAAATGCTCATGTTACAACCAGTGAGGTAGAGGTGGTATTAGCTGCGGCTGCCTCAGACGGATTGCACAGATGCAGGCACATATATCGCCAAGGTGCTGACAAGACCTTTCATTAGCTGTAAGTCATGCTTTCATTTGTGTGTACGCACATCTTCAGTCACGACTGCTGGCTGGTACACTTTCAATTTACAAAATGTTCCTGTAATTTTATACATACATACAAAAAATAGACTATAAATGCACTTTGGTCAGTTTGCTGCTTTGGTCCAGACTAAAATATCTCTTAATACACAGTAATCTGCAAAAATCTTGGGAAATTGTTGTTATTGAAATGTGCAAATATACACAGAGATACAGTAAATAAAGCAAAAACAGAGTTTGAAAATCATTCCTCATGAATAGTATCAAGGCTTCATTCAAAGTTCTTCCTTGGATGTTGGCTGCCTTTTGTTCTGTTCTCAGCCACGATGTTCCCACGCTGCTCCCGGGCTCTGGGGAAGCCAATCCATGGGCGATAGCTTTCTATTGTGTGTTTTGTACTCGAATGATTTGTAGGTCAGTGTAAATAGGGTGATACAAGACTTTTGCACAGCACTATATTGCCATGGCGATCTGCTACACTCATTCATGAACTGATCTGTGAAAGAGTAATTCCTTTGCTTATCACTGACAGAGGTCACTCACACTGAAGTTAGCCATAGAGTAGTCCTAAGATGGTATTCGTTATTTCTCCAAAATAAAAGCATATTAAAAGTTTGCATTTGACTCAATGCATTGTTATTGAAAGTGGAAAAATCTGTGTATTCAGGCTGATGCTTATTATGACCCAACTGTTGCTTCACTGTTGCGTTGTGCTGGTGTGCAGTGCAGAAGTACACAGGCGCTCTCTGTTCACCACACTTTTAAAACACCCACAACACTTTGTTTAAACCACAGTTGGTTTAGTTGCTGTCGTTGTGATTTTCCATCCTCACACGGATGCAGTGCTGACCTGAGCTGACATGTCCCAGTTATCCACTTTCAGAAAGGCAGCTTACTGTCTCTAGGAGTATTTCCTGGTTGGCGAAACATGAGCCTAATTGACGGATTCTGGGTGGCTTGTTGGGGTTAAATTCAGCTGTGTGTTAGTCACAAGCTGTCCGGGCCAAACACCCATCCACACACTCAAGCTTTATATGAAGACACGCTGTCCTACATATGCTGAAAGCCCCCTACAAAGACACTTTATCCGGAGACAATGGCAGATTATAGATTGCTTGCAGGGGGACTTGCTGGCTGCTGGATGCCATAATGCCAGCAACACTTCTGGACATTGCTGGGAAGTGTGCTGATTAGCAAGGATTAGAATTTGAGCCAAATCTGGAGACAGCCCTGATCTACTTGGGAAGTGATTGTTCTAGCTGGAAGATCCCATCCTGGGTAGAAATGATGTGGTGACAAACGTAAGGACAGGAAGGCAAAATAGATTTAGATTCAGTGCATCAGAGGGAGAAGGTGGGACACTGTTATAGCTAGAAGAAGATGGAGGTTGGTGGTGTGTGAGATGGGGAGGGAGAGTTTGAGCAGATGAGGAGAAACGGGCTGCAGCAGGGTCAATGAGGTGAGGGAGAGCAGGAGCTTGGTGGTTTTATTTATCCTCTAAGCCCAGAGAGCTTTTCAGACATTTGCTGCTTATGCAGAAACATGTGAGAGATGCTGTTCCTGATACTTAGCACTTGCCACGAAGGATACCATCGCCTAGATGTCACACAAAGTCCAAGCAAGTTCACCCGTTTCTATTTTATTCACAGCAGGAGTGCACAAGCAGTTGGTGCAGTTGTGATGTTGCAACTCTCTACTCAACTGAAAGTGTTGACATGTATTTTGTGGTTTCTTTGGCCATGACGTGAGGGGTAACGAGCGAGTTTTCTTGTCACTAAAGCTATTTTAGGAGCCACTGGTTTCAGAGTCTTACTGTTTTGAATCTCTCTCTACATAAATAATGCACTTTTCTGCAAGGACACCGAACCTTTGTTCAGTTTTCATATGCCCATTTTTTAGTGTGGGAAAAACTGGGAGATGAGACATTCAGATGGTGTATCAGATGCATATCTATCTAATATATTTTTGTTTGCTTTTTGTGCTTTTGAGGAAGTATATTACATTGAAAAATCAATTAAGTGTTTAATTGTATACCATTCACACGCATCACTGTCTTTTGTTTTGTCCAATTAACAGTCCATTTTCAGGGCACTTCATCTGTTGCAACTATATTATCATTATCATCTTTTCTAAAGTTAAGTAGAATTGATACCATCAGCTTCTCTATTACAGATATTGTGACTTTTTTTCTCAGGTCTGCGTTTGTATGGTCAGATCTCACAAGCTGACTTGTGGGTTAACTTTAGTTCTCTTGTAGGCGTCGGTCAACAGTGCTTGTCTATTTAGGTCTTGTTGACCTGCCATTTTGTGCATATGTGACCCCACTTTGAAGAGTCTAACAGGATGTGTTTACACCATGCAGGCTGCATGCTGTATGCTGTTAGCATGTAATGTTAACTGTTGACTTGGATGAGGAGAAAAATAAACATGCGTGATTTGACTTTCCAGACCGTCCCAAGATCCGCTTGCCCCGAACTCTTAGATCTCGCTATGTCAAGAAAGTTGGAGAGCAGGTCAACCTGGTCATCCCATTTCTTGTAAGCTGGCACATACACACATTTGCTGTATTAGTCAGTGAGAAAACACAAACACCTGACAGATCAAACTTCGACCACTTCAGTTTAATTTCAACTCCTTAGGGAAAGCCCAAACCTGCAGTGTCCTGGCTTAAGGATGGTCAGCCTGTGGATACCAAGAGGGTCAACATCAGGAACAGCGACAGGGACAGCATCCTGTTCATCCGCAGCGCTCTGCGGGAGGACTCTGGTGTTTATGAGATGACAGTTAAAGTGGACAGCTTTGAAGACAAAACCACAATAACTCTTCAGATTGTTGGTGGGTGACACACGGCATACAGACAGTTTAAATACACGGTTTTTCCTGGATTAGAGTAAACGCTTGACATTCCTTAAAGAGACACACTTGTTGCGATTGTAATTTTGTAATGCTTACATTAATATGTCTCATCAGAGCGCCCTGGTCCACCTGCTAGTATAAAACTGGTGGATGCCTGGGGCTTCAACGCTGCCCTGGAGTGGACTCCTCCCAAGGATAATGGCAACACAGACATCACTGGATACACTGTCCAGAAAGCTGACAAGAAGACTGGGGTACAGTAGATGTTTACTCGATCTAGGGCTTTGAAATAAGTGTAGGGACTCGATGTATTACAGTATACTTGAACATTGATTAAAAAAGGGAAGAACTGGTGTACGAGATTTAATAAATAACATACATTAAAGGAAGAGATCGAGACAATAGGAAATAAGTAGAAGTACAAAATCATGGCTATAACATTTAACTGGAGGCATGATCATTTCAAACTAATGGTTCCATTGATGGTCATATTCAGTCCAGTAAGGACACATCAGACTATCATTTCACACATCGGACCTGACTAACCTGTCGCGTCTGCTGTCTCATGCAGGAATGGTTCACTGTGCTGGAGCATTACCACAGGCTAAGTGCTACCATCTCAGACCTTGTCATGGGCAACTCGTATTCCTTTAGAGTGTTTGCTGAAAACCAAGTGGGCATGAGTGAGATGAGCGCTGTCACAAAGGGAGTGGCCACCATCCAGAAAACAGGTGACCCCCGGGCTGTACGAATGGATACTCATATTTTAATGAGCTGTGGTTAGTTTGCAAGAGTCTGAAGTGGAGACTTGAGGAGT
>VOQJ01001164.1:22553-33362 GCA_015052665.1 Apistogramma diplotaenia | reverse complement strand
GCATAGATTTTTTTTCTCATTCAGTGAACAATTGCAAGTAGCTGACGCAACCAACTGGTCACCCAGAGGTCCAGCTTTGGGTGACCATTTACAACCGTAACACAATCGCACAAGTCACCTTGTAGGAGTCAAACTTTCTCCAAACAATTGCAGTCTGACTCAGACTGACAGCAGTCTCTTTCAAACAGATTGGCAAAGGTTAGTAAATAACTGCTGTCTAATTTATAAAGTCAGACAGATTGCTAATATATCGGAAGCAATCTGAGTCAGTCTACACCAATGGTCATCTGAAAATGTCTCTCTAAATTTGTGGGCATGACTCAGCTAGTCAAAAGCAAGGTGGCTGAGCATGTATGTAATTTTGCAGGTAAATCACCATCCTGCAGCAACTACGTCACTATTCTGTTCAGTTCTGCCTGGTCTCTGAATGTAAAAAGTTAATTTCTGTATAATTTAAATTTCTGTCGATGTAGATGGTAACAGATTTGTGATTTTTCCCAATCGCTGTGTTATCACAAGCAGATTACATGTAATTGCCAACTTGACTCTATTCAGCTGTGTTGTTGAGACTGACACAACAATTTGCTAACACCTTGTGGATGGAAGGTTTTTCATTTTAATATAGGTCTTGGGAAACCCATGATGAAATGACAAAGAATTAGGTTAAGGTTCAGAGGGAGCACAGGGCTGGATTGGCAAACACAAACATTTGCTACATATACACACAAAGAGTTAGTTTTTGTGCATGATGATGATTACATTGAGGGTGTGTCATATAATTTACAGCTTCCCGCCATCAAAATTGAAGGCATCGCTCTGAATTCCTGATCTCCAGCTCACTTCCTATTGTGTACTAGCACCTGTCATACACACACACAGGGTCCCACACACACAGCAGCCCGCAGCATGTGAGGCAAACCACAGGCATGCGTCTAATGTTTTCATGTAGTGATCTGTCATTTGAGAATGAAGCATTTGTCTGCAGTGTGTATTAAGTTAGAGCTCTCTGAAAAAAACACTTTCTCGTAAAATTCCAAGTATAGATAGATAGATACGATTGATGGGAGGGATTTGGGAGTGGGGGGGGGGGCGTGGGGGGTATCAGTCTGTTGAGTCAGAGATAATATGATGACACTTTATGTAGTGTTGCAGTATGAATGATAGTGCACTCACACATGCTTTCTTTTCACTGTGGCAGTGTAGTGTAGAGGTTCTGTGCTGGAGGGAAGAAGACTATATGGAGCAGCAAACATCCTCCAACATGTCTCTTGTGAGTGTTGCTGTGTGTGTTGGAAGTGTGTGTGATTTATTGTTACGGTGTGCACAGCTTGTTTTTCATGTAATTAGGCCACTATGAAGACTTGAAATTGAGGTGAATTTTATTTCCATGTGTGGATTCAGTAGTGAGTGGATGAAGTACTCACATCTTGTACTTGATGTGAGTAAACATACCTATTTCCTGTAGTATTACCATCAAAAAGTGTGTGGTTTTGGCAAAATGTGGTGCTTGTCACGCCTGCTATGGTGAAAGCTACCACAGAAATAGGTTATGAGTACAGTATGTTTGGCTGTGGACAGATTGTGTGACAGAGTCACAACCTTGCAAGATGTGGTCACACAATTTTACAGATGTGCATTTGGGCTAGAAGTATATTTTATCTGATCCATGAGTACTGGGTAAAGAGTGCCAGAAGTAGTGTAGCCAACTCTTTGCTGTTTTTAATCAATTTGTAACTCGCTGTATGAAGTATCTTCATTTAGACTATAAACATATGATGTTTTCCATGGTGGCTGAAGTTCAAGAAGTCATGGGTGTCAAGGCTGGTCTGACGCCATCAACTGATGAATCACACCAGTAAGATACAGTAGTTATTTCTTTATTTAATGATTTAACAGGAAAAACTCAATGTTTTGTGTGTAAAAGAGGTAAAAAGGCTCATTTCAGAGAATGAACTGAGGGGCCAAACCAAGGCAGACGATACAATAGATAGAGAGAACATTTCAAACTGTTAATTATGCAAAGCTACTCTTGTAGAGTCCAGGAATAATAATATAGAGTTGGAAATGAGCATAATAGGTCTGCTTCAACCAATGTACTGAGCCACAGAATGATCTCTTTTGAGGGTTTGGTGCTTTGTACACCCACCATCCACCCCAGAACCTTCTGCACCTCCTTCCACTTCATCCATTACTTTAAAAAACTTTCCTCCAAACAAAATGCAGGCTCCTGTTGTGTTGAGGCGGGTTGAGCACAAGCGACCTGGGAGAAAAGTCATGTGGAACTAATGTTTAATATCAGAATAATATGGAAGCTTGTTTCTGCCACAAAAATATTGCCATCCATAAGTCAAAATTTGAGAAAATAAGTCTAAGTTTTGAGATAGCTCTGCGAGTCAGGCAGCTCCATGAAGGTACATTATTTCCTTGTTACCTGGAAGCAGGAAGCTGAAGGCATCAGCTGTCCAACAGTTCAACATGAAAAGATTGATTCTATACCTTTTATGCAGGTCTTATTTGCTCGAAAGCTTTCAAAAGCCAAATATTCACAGAGCTACTGTAACTCGAAATTTTGACTTATTAGCTCGACAGTTTGACTCATGTTCTCAAATATTTCAGCTTGATTTCTGGTTACAGAATTGGGAATGATGGAGAAAGTTTGAGAACTACTGCACATCCTTTGTCAAGAAAAGCTTAAAAGGCGTTCTCTCCTCAGCCCCAACCGGTCGCGGGAGATGACTGCCCCTCCCTGAGCCTGGTTCTGCTGGAGGTTTCTTCCTGTTAAAAGGGAGTTTTTCCTTTCCACTGTCGCCAAGTGCTTGCTCATAGGGGGTCGTTTTTGATTGTTAGGTTTATTATGTAATTATTGTAAGGTCTTTACAGTTAACAGGGTTTTTTTCTGTTTCCCTGATGTGCTTCTACTCAGCAGTGCAAAGTTGGACTCTTGCGTGAAAGATTCCTGCCTGTTTGAGGCCATTTTATTCCCATCCTCGTGCCTCGTTCTCTCGTTACACACTGTGTTAATGCCACGTTTTCTCTCCCCGTGTTTTGCGCGTGCACCTGGAGTCTGACCTGTGATTGTGAATGGCTGGGAGTGGCACTGCTGTAGCTTTGCCCTGCATTACAACAACATCCCATTCAGGAGAGCTTTATCCCCACCTACACAGGCAAACAGAAAGGCAGTTGTCACCTTTACATCTTCATCCTGTTCTTCCATTTTGTTTTTGCCCTGCTGTGCATGTGTATGTGTGAACACGGGCCTCATTCCGTCAGAAGGTGAATCTCTGCGGGGGGTAAACTAGAGTTCAGCCTCATTAGTGAGAAACCTACTCATCACTTACACGTGTGCAGTCTCTCTCTTTCGCTCTTTCTACCTCTCTATCCCCCCTTTAGGACACACACTTACACACTCATAGCTCAGGTGTGTGTGTTTGTAGCCATGGATCATACTCTCTAATTGGAGACACAGCACATGTACTCCTGTTCTTACCTTCTCCGAGCAGCTGTATTTATGTTTACTACTGCGGCCCAGATACCTCAGAAATATGCTTGAAACAGATAGCTGTAGCTGGTTAAAGGGACAGTTCATCTCAAGAACACATTTAGAACTGATGTGGTTGTTGAGTAGGAAAAACTTAAGGTGGCGTGAGTTACTGTTCATGTTACATGAAGCGACCAAGGTGATGGAAGCACGCCATAACTTTAGCAAAACTGTGATGATTGTTAGGTGTATGGTAGGCATTAATTTTAGACCTGCGATTTGTATTTGTTAGTAGCATTCGACTAACAATTTTTCATACCAAATCGATATAAACCGACACACTGACCTTGACCTCTGACCTCCGTGGTGATAGTAACCGAGCCCTCCTTGAGGCTGCACAGCAGTGTTTTATGTGAGTGGAGATCAGTCTGACTGAATGTGCCTGGTACCCAACAGAGAGGTTATGTGGGCCACATCCGTTTCCCACAATGCCCAATGTGTACAGAAAGGAGGGGAATTCGGGTGATTGGGTGGGGGTATCACTCTTTGCCTCTGGCATCGCCATGGAGACTGAGACTCTTTTTATAGAGTCCCTCGGCTGCTCTCATTCTCCTGCTGTTTACCATTCAGTTCATATGTTGGAGGCTAACGGAGCACAAGAAGAGCTGGGAGGTATTTGCCTACTACAGAGCTAAGGGGGGTTTGTGTGTGGTCCCGCTGTGTGTAGCTCTAAAGGCTGAGCACGGAGATAACGCTACCGGGGTTGTCTGTTCAATTCCCCGTGCAGTCAAATCCTATACAGCATGTGAATGGGAAATCATCTAGTATTTCCTTTCTCTTGTTAGTCCCTTGCATCCTTCTGACATCGCTGGGATCCTGTCCAGCTGCCTGGGACAAATAGAGCACACATGCATGTAGCACACTATGAAACCCACTCAAGTTGCCTGAGAGCACAAAGGGTGTATCCTGGAGTCTAGGAAATGCTGACAGAGAAACTGAAAGTGAGGGAGGGAAAGTGAAGCTTGGTCAGATCCACACACACACAGGCAACAGAAGATCCTTACACATGGGTGTGTACTTCTTCCTCTGTACTCACATTTTTTTTCGCCCTTTTCAGGGAGATACACCCACTTTTTTGTAGGACAGGACACACACACACACACATACACACACACACAGAAGGCGAGAGAGTAGTGTGTACTGTAGATCTGTCACTCTAAGGACACAGAGTCAGGAACTACCAAGTGAAGCAGCTGCTTAGTTAGAGGATGGCGTCAGATGGAGGAGGGGATAAGTGTGGGTGTTTTTGGGATTTAAAGGATGTGGTCACTAGGACCACATTCTGAAGAAAAAGGACATTTTAATTGTGAGGAAAAAACTGAGGGGTGAAGGAGACAGGCAAACCCACACTCACCTGCTCTACACACCTTGGCAGAGGAGAAGGTGAGTAAAACTGGACTGTATCAGTACGTTTCTGATGTTGTCAACAGGAGAGCCTACGTAAGTGGGTGTGTATGAGTGCTCTCAACTGCCCCATGCACTCAACCCGCCTGGATTTGTTTACCTGCCTGCGTGCCTTCCCTCATGAACTCACGTCAGTGGAAAGTAACAGGATCCACTGCACTCGACCCAGCCCTCCTGCCATAAACAGTTAACCAGCCATGTCTCTATAACGCTCTGTTGTCATCAGACAATTGCCAGGTAGGCAGCTCAGAGGGAGACAGAGGGGGGCTGTCAGGCAGAGGTTGTGTCAGTGTGTGTGTGCGTCAGGGAGTGTTGTCGAGATACCAAATGCACACAAAGACACACGTCCTGTGTTCGAGACAAAATTGCAGATTACCACAGCAACAAGCTAACAGTTTTTCCTTGTAACTTTGTGAGTTAATAACCTCACTTTTGAATCTTGAATCTCAAATTTGGATAATATTTTTTTAGCTCAATATGGCACACATTTGCAGCATATCCAACAAACCCTTAAGACACAAGACACAACTTTTGTGGTAATTTCCAAGCAGCAACTTCAATTATTGGGTGTCAAATGACAAGATTGAAACTTGGATGAAACTTGGATGGAACCGCTGCTATTGTCCATTCATTTCATTCAGCCAACAAGGGAATTTCCACTTGTCAGCCGACTGACCTCAAAGCTCTTTGATGCATTTGTTTATCTGCCCAGCTTTAATTCCTCTTACTTTACCTGCTTACCCTGTACAAAAGCAAGTGAGCAATCAGTGCTGAAAACATGTTTTCACCAACCCAGGCAAAATCTGACACCTCGCCATTAATTTGACTCAAAGGAGTGCCCTAAGACAGGAGTCAGAGGTGTGACATGAGCCTGCCTTTCATCATTTCCTGCTGGGCTGGGAGTAGGCAGCAGCCAGGCCAAGCACTTTGTTTGAGTTGGACGTCTCAACCGAGAGCCCGTGTCACAGAGGGGTGTGTTCATGTGCTGCGTCGAGCGTCAGCTCTCTGTGAGAGAGCCTCTGACTCCGCAGGTCTCGGTGGAAGCACAAGTTGTGATCTCATCCCGCTTTCTTCGTGTGTGTGTATGTCTGGTCGTACTGATGGTTTAAGTGAAAACGCCTTTTAAGCTTTTGATGAACATCAATTGGGAACCATTTCACTGGTTTTAGTTTTGATCCTTGTTTTGCTTGTCATCAAGCCAGTCCGCCAGTCCTGTAGGAGTGTGACTAATGGGTGGCCATTAAATCAGATGGGATTATGTGTCACAGTCAGAGAGGAGTGGCAACACATTTATTGGCAAAGAAGTAGATGAATGATTTCTGATCTGCAGTGTTTGTTACTGTTCTTCTTTGTTGAAATTCAATTTTAACATGACATGATGCCACTTTATAGACGTGGCTATCGAACAGGTGGATTTTTTTTGTGTGTTTTTACTCGTGCAGTAACTGATGACCAAAGCAGAGAGGTTGTGATGTGACTACAGCTTTGGACTCGGTAAGTTATATAATGTTTGAGACACAATACACAATATATTTGTTGCATAACAGAGAATGCTGAACTCTCTCAGGTTGACAGTACACATCATATTATTATATTTTCACTAGCTGTCCTTCGTCTGAACCAGCAGAGCTGTTGTCTAACAGTTTAGTACTTATTCCCAACTGTACTTATTCCTTATTGATTGCAAATTGATTGCAAAGTTGTTCCTCTCTAGTGTGAATTCTGTGGAAGTCTTAAAATGAGAGTCTGGATACTTGACAGGTATGACAACACAATGAGCTGTAGAGTGAAAAAAAGAGACGGGACAAAATGCTTGAAAATGGGTTACATGAGCATTACTACTTTTGGCAGCTCCTTTATTCACAAAGGGTTACCACAGTGGCTCACTCTGCATGGTTGGTTTGGCATTGTGTCTCTTTCCAAGGAATGAACTGGAGATTTTTTGCTTCTTGGGGTGAATGTGTAAACCACAATACAAGTATTACTATAGACTGTAATATACTGAAGTACTTTGCCTTTTTCTGTCTCCTTGCATCAGTTATTTAGACTTCTCTGCTTTTAATCTGTCTTATATATTGTGGAGTTGAATAGAGAAGGCCTAGCTGTTGATGACATCCCTCAAGTCGCTATCACTCCGTCATCACAGCCATGTTACCAGTGTTACTATTGCCGTGGGGGTGGTGAATGCTCTCCGTGGTGTGGCTCATTCAATTGAATTCAATTTTATTTGTACAGCGCCAAATCACAACAAGCAGTCGCCTCAAGGCACTTTATATTGTCAGGTAAAGACCCTACAGTAATTACAGAGAAAACCCAACAGTCAAAACGACCCCCTATGAGGAAGCACTTGACAACAGTGGGAAGGAAAAACTCCCTTTTAACAGGAAGAAACCTCCCGCAGAACCAGGCTCAGGGAGGGGCAGTCAAAAAGAAACTCACATTTCCCTTTTCACTGCAGTACAACTCCTTTCTATTTTATTCACACACTCTTTGTGTTTTAAATTAGCATCTGACACCACTGCAGGCTAGCATTTCCACACATAAACTCAAAAAGTGAAATCAGCCAACAGCTTAATGTATATATGTGACTTTTATGACTCAACATTATTGCTGGCAAAACACCTACGAAGACTTTCTAGTTTTGTTATTACGGCTAAACAGTCAGTAATACATCTTCAGTATTAATCAGCCATTTATGAGAATAAGTGTACGTGAGTTTACATGTGTTGGCCAACAACCTATCTACTGTAAGGTGAAGTGCTTGGAAGGTGAAATAAGAGCCTTCCTATGTATTTTAACCTTCCTAAAGCCATCAGTGTTACGTCAGTGTCTCGTCGGGCAGGTATGTGGAGTTGAGAAGTAGCCCTATTAGTTTGACTTGGCATCATTTAAAGGTGCATTGTTTTCCTTTTACGAACACCTTTATATGGACGTTTTTTCATTGGTTAGCTATGGTGACACCACTGCTTTCTCCTGCAGGGAAAAAGTACAATCTTAAAAAAATGGATGCTAACTAGCTATCTATTTAAATATGAGCTCATTTCTTGTGGCACCCATTTCTGAAATATTTTGGCTTCACAGTTAGAGTGTCATGTTCTCCGTCTCTAAGTGTGCTCTTTGTTTGCGGTGCTTTGGCAGTCAGTATTTCTGGATCCAGAATAAGACACTCCCACAGGTCTAACTTGCAAAACATATTTAATTGCAGTATTTCTATATTAGAGCTTCACCAGTCAAATGGTTAGTAAAAAAGAGAACTATTGAGAATTAAGAGGGTCACATTCCACATTGTACATTTCCTGGAGTAAAATATATCATTTAAAGCTCACTCTACTTCGTGGTTCTTCACTGTGTAGGGAAGGCACATGTGGAAGATATGGAAGAAGGTGCTGTCTTCTCAGTTGGGATGAAAAAACACTGTATTACCAAGCTAGTCATTGCACTACCTAGCTAGGTGAGACTTTGATATATCTCTATGCTAGCTGCTGCCAACTTTTGATTTCACTTATCTCTATCCCAGAATATAAACTGTCTGCACTTGCAGAGTATGCTTTGTACTTGGGTCATATCATATTCTGACCAATAATACCCCGCTGAGTCACACTACGGGGAAGCAGACACCAGCTCACGCCACACTAATCTAACGGATACTAAACACCAGAATTTAAACCCTCAGTAAGTCTTCATTACGCTTCATTTCCAAGTCAAATCTGAGACCCCAGAAAGTAAGAACACTCAACACTGAAGATAGTGAAGATCTTAAATTGGTATCTAATCAGATGCAGGCACACAGTACGTCTTGTATTTTTAAAGCATCTTTTATACGCATGACTGTGTATGCTCTCATCATCTGTGCTTTGCACTAAATAATGGGTTTCTACATGCCCTCAATTGTTGATTGATGGATTACTTATTTGAATTCCAGTTGGTGATCACTGAGCCTTATGTGGGTTGTGTTTCTCTGTTTTAACCCCTGACAGGAATCTAAAACACTGTTTAGCTCATTCCTAATCTTTCTGTTTTGCATTGTTTTATATTTTCTCTGTGTAGGATTAAAAACTGTGATTAATTCTGCTTAGAAAATCTTCGAAGTGTTCTGCAGTGGTTCTTTACCTGTTTGTAGGTTTTATTTATTAATGAATATGTACTGAATGCTGCCCACTCTGTGGAACAGGACTTTGCTCTGGCCTGATTTTTATATGATAGATTTTGACATAAAAGACCGTCAGTGTTTATTGATGTGAGTCCAGTGGTTATTAAAATGCAAGCTTAGTTGGCACTGATACTCATGGGAGTGGTTTGTTGTTAATGGAAAGGATTTTACCTTGTTAGCTGCTGAATGTTCTGCCAGCTTCACACAAAGTTGCAAACTTTGTGTGCTGTTTGCTGCTAAATGGTAGTGTGGAGTGGATTTAATTTTTTCCTGATAATAAGAAAAAAAAAACGCCCTTTTGCAGAGCTTTAAATTAGAGCACAACAAATTTTCTTCTTGACTTTTTATATTTTAAGTTGGGCTCTACTATAAATCATGCAAGAATGTGACAGAATAAAAGTCCATACTTGAAAATAAGTCACATTTAAGAAAAATATTGGTAATATTAATGCATGACTGGTGCTTTCAAATGGTTGAAGAAAGGTTTTTTTTGAATGACCAAACCAGGGCAAACTGTAAGTTTGATGTGTATTTTGTAACTAATCAAAGGAAACTACAGGATGTGACTCCAGTACATGAAAAGTCAAATGAAGACATCTAAAAGCCAACAATACTTCATTCATGAAAATCTTTGAACAAACAAAGAAACCTAAACAAGTCTCGGCAGAGCAGTTGGGGCAGATACTTCTATCACTTCCTCATCTTAGCTGGTCTGAACACCAAAAAACAGAAGCACAAATGTGGACTCATCTATCCTAAGGTTCCTAAGGTTCTGTGCCAAGCTGCACAAGCTGAGTTGGAAATTCAGACAAGGACTAAATACATCAAGCTTTTCCCTAACCTGGCTCTTTGGTGAATGGATACAGATCTGATTCTGTATAAAGAGAGATATTGAGCAGTGAACTGCTGCCAACACTTTGTGAAAGAGGACTCTTCATTTGCACACAGACTGTTTACACTCTTGCCAGCAGACCTTGACGTGAATCTTTCACTAGCTGTCAATTCACCTACAGTTCCTACCATAACACCCACAATCAGCTATCAGGAGTGTTGACTGAAAGCAGCGGATAATTAATTTCAGATGAGAAACTTTTTGAAGAGGTCATGGGGTGATGTGTCGGCAGGCAGGAGATTCCAGGAACGTAACAACTCTTACTGTAAAACTGACGCTCACTGTAGGAAGCTAGTCTGGCAGAGAGCCATGAGGGAAGCAGAGGGGAAGTTGAAGATTTAGAGGTTGGCTGGTGGTTAGTGCTTTTGCTGACTAATTCAATGCGTGCGCGTCTGCAGCCTGAAAACATTCATCACATGGCTGCTGTGTGTCTGCCGGGCAGCAAGGCCAGAGTGTTTGAGTTGCTGTTCTTTGTAATTTAAGTGTGTGTGTGTGTGTGTGTGTGTGTGTGTGTGTGTGTGTGTGTGTGTGTGTGTGTGTGTGTGTGTGTGTGTGTGTGTGTGTGTGTGTGTGTGAGTGAGAGTGAGAGTGAGAGTGAAAGAGAGAGAGTGTGTGTTTTCTGACTCACTGCTTTAGGAGAAGTGTACTGGACTCAAAAACAACTGCAGCACAATCCAGAAAGGTCTCGGGAGACTTTAAGTGTGTGTGTGTGTGTGTGTGTGTGTGTGTGTGTGTGTGTGTGTGTGTGTGTGTGTGTGTGTGTGTGTGTGTGTGTGTGTGTGTGTTGTTTGTTGTTTTATTGTGTTTTATGCTATGAGATAGATA
>VOQJ01001164.1:2953-16672 GCA_015052665.1 Apistogramma diplotaenia | reverse complement strand
TATTGTATGAGAAGATCATTTGTAACCTTCACTAATGCTGTTTCTGTACTGTGATGAATTCTGAAACCTGAGCGAAACTCTTCAAATAAATTATTCCACTGCAGATGATCAGTCAGCTGTTTTACAACTGCTCTTTCAAGGATATACCCATAATTAGCTGGGTCAAGTGATGGCTTTTTAAATAGCAGTTTAAATACTACCACCTTAAAAGCCTGTGGTACATAGCCAACTAATGAAGACAGATTGATCATATTTAAGACTGAAGTATCAATAAATGGAAGGACTTCATTGAGCAGTCTAGGAATAGAATCTAATATACATGTTTATGGTTTGGAGGAAGTAACTATTGAAGTTAACACTGAAAGCACCTGAACATAAAGATTTGTCTTAGAGGTGGTTATGAATTTTTGTTTCTCTAATGGTAAAGATTTTACTAGTGAAAAAATGTATGAAGTCATTAATAGTTAAAGTGAAAGAAATACTTGGCTCAACAGAGCTCTGACTCTTTGTCAGCCTGGCTACAGTGCTGAAAAGAAATTCAATTAATGATGAATAGAAGAAGAAGAATAGCTATTATTGTCATCATACAAAGTACAACGAGATTACAGGGAGAGCCATGAGCCACTGCGTCGTTTCTGAGTGCGCCGCCACTTGTTTCTCGTGTGGGTTGAGTGTCTTGCCCAGGGACACAATGACAGCATGCGCGCAGATGGGGACTAAAACAGTGACCCTCCAGTTGCAGGCGAGCACCCATCTATTGTGCCAATGCCATCCCCAATAAAAATAGTAAGATGTCCTAGCTGTATGGACGGCTTTTTTATAGAGCAATAAACTCTTTTTCCAGGCTATATGAATATTTTCCAGTATCTTATCCAACTTACGAGTTATCTGCTTTTACCTGCACATTTGAGAGTTAAACCACGAAGTCAGGCACTTCTGATTTCAGGCTTTCCTTTTCAGAGGAGCCACAGTATCCAAAGTCGTACACAGTGAGGATGTAAAACTATTAATGAGATAATCGACCTCACTGTGAGCAGAGTTTAGGTAGCTCCTCTGCACTGTGTTGGCACATGGCATTGAAAAGAATAATGAAGGAATGATATCCAACTTATTTACAGCACTTTCAGAATGTAAATGTTATTAAGAAATTATCAGACAGGAGGGGGCTTTCAGGGAATACTGTTACAGTAAGTGCTGTATCAATATGTGTTGAAAAGGTAAATGTGGCTTGTGGTGTAGAGCACTCGGAGTGTTGAATAAAACTAGAAAAACATTACGTACATACCAGTTGTTCATCACCAGCATGATTGTTATATTGTATCTCCTAACATTTATTAAAATTAGAGCTCTGTGTATAATTAAATTGCTGAATTTTGCAGTTGTTTGGTTTGCTGGAATTTCCAAATCTGTGGTAATATGAAATATATATCTTTTTAATGTTAAAATATATATTTTTTCTTTAGCAATAATAAAAATTAGCAATAATATTTGTCATATGATATTCTCCAGTAGCATGCCAGGTCTGCCCTTTGTCACTTGTGGCGTTCCTGTTTGGCAGCCTCAAGATCATCCACTCTTGTTTTTGCAGTGGTCCTGGTGGCTGCTTGCGTTGGTGCAGTTGGTTACCATGTGTGAAATGGCAGTGATGAGAATTAGCACATCAAAGTCTGAGCTTTGGTTCTCTGATGGAAAAGGGTGCATTGCCCATTCTGAGTTAGAAAGGAGTAGCTGACTCAGGTGGAGGAGTTCAAGTATCTCTGGGTCATGTTTCATGAGTGAGGGAAGATTGGAGATGAGAATGACATACAGTACAGATTGGTGGAGCATCTGGGGTATTGTGCATGCCCTACTGGTCTCTTGTGATAAAGAAAGGGCTAATTGTGAAGGCGACCTCAGGGTAAATCCATGATGTGCTGAGAGATTGTTTCTGATCTGGCTTGGGAATGTACCCCCACATCATATGAAGAAGGTGACTAGAGTAAGAGAGGTCTACTTAAACAGCTCTGCCACCATAATTGGGACCTGGATGAGTGGTAGATAGATAGATTTATATTGAAGATATTCTTTATGTGGTGTATGTAAGCTAACTTCTCAACTTTGAAATTCGACAGTTGCTTCTTCTACTTCTTTTGGCTGTTCCCTTTAGAAGTCACCTCAGTGGATCATCTATTCATGTCCTATTTCACTACATCCATGAATCTCCTTTGTGGTCTTCCTCTTTTCCTCCTGCCTAGCAGTTCCACTTTCAAATATCCTTGGTCCAAGATATTCATTATCCCTCTTCTGCACTTTTCCAAACCATCTCAACCTTGCTTCTCTAACATTGTCCCTCTGATATACTTCATTTGTAATCCTGGTCACTACTGTTTTTCTGTGCCACCATCTCGAGTCATGTATTGCAACAGGAATCACTACCATCTTTAAAACCTTCTCTTTTACTCTTGCTGCTATTCTTCAGTCACACATCACACCTGACACTCATCTCCACCCTGTTTGCAGTCTCTTCTTCACCTCTCTTGTGTACTGTCCTAATACCCCCAGGTATTTAAACTCACCTAGCTTCACTACCTCTACTCCTTGCATGTTCCCCTTTCCACCTGTCAACCTGTTCATCACCATTGCAAACAAGAAGCGGTTCAGAGTCATACCCACCTTGAATCCAAGGCTCCTACTGCACTGTCACTCCTATTGCACACCTCACCATGGTCTAGCTGCCCTCACACATGTCCTGCACCACCCTCTCATACTTCTCTGGCCTACCACAGGTCCTCTCTTAGCATCCTATCATGTGCTTTCTCAAGATCCACATAGGCTATGGCTGAGAAGGTAGAGCAGGTCATCTATTAATTGGAAGGTCAGTGGTTCGATCCCTAGTTCCTCCAACCTGTGTGTCAAAGTATCAAAGTATGCTTGGACAAGATACGACTCATCAGCTTTAGTCCCCTGTAGTTAACTACAACTCTGTAGATTACCCTTGTTCTTGAAAATCAGTTCTCATGTATCCTCTCACTCTCCAAGATTGTATTAAACAATCTGTTAAAAAGCCCTCTCTCCTAGACATCTCCATAGCTCCACAGGTACATCATCTACCTTTCCATTCTCTTCATAGCTGCCCGTACTTCATGTTTACTAATCCTGCACTCCTTGATTCACTAACTGTCCTCCATCTCTCCTTTTCACTCTCATTTTCTACATTCATGAACCCCTAAAAGTACTCCTTCCATCATGTCATCGCAACTCGCTTTACATGTTAGGATATTTCCAATTGAATCCTTAACCACCCTGACATGTCCTTTCCTACTTCCTTAGTGCCCAGCCTCACATACAACTCACTGTAAGCTTTTTTCTTTGCCACCTCTCACTGATGTACACCTAGCCTCCCAGTACTCCTAGGCCTATTTACATAGGGACCTACTCTGCACGGGTGCTCTCGACTCTTGATGACTCGCAACGGTCAGTTGCGTTTACATTGCAATGCAGTACCATCTGAATGTGGGTGGAGTTGATTTAGCAATGCAGGCAGGAGTCTCTTGACGTAATTTGTATGTGACACAACACAACACAACACTGGATGAGATAGAGGCAATGCTATACTTCCTGCTCAGCGTTTGGATTTTTGTCAGGCACAGCCTAAAAGAAGAGAGCCAGAGAAGGTTGCAAGCGGCAAACACGCAACACTCAGTAAAAAGTGCAGGAGACTCCGGGAACCTACAGTACAGAGCAGCATCATGCTGAAAACGAGACCATAAGAACTAGATGACTTATGAGGGTTAGCTAGCGGTAGCTAATGTCCGTTAATGATGATGAGTTATTGTTGTTAGATTATATTTACTGTGTGTGCGTTTCAGATCGCTCTCTTGTTGCAAAACAGCCGCTGCAAACCGTGAGTCTGGGCATAATTGTTGCTGCGTTCACAGAGCACAGTGGCTGTAGAACTTTAGGATGTTCTGCATAAGTTATGTGAAAATTATGGAAAGACTGGACTCTTTGTACCGCTTCAGAACGCTTGGAACCCCAGTGGAGAGAGTACGAAAAAAGTACCTGGAAAATGGTACCGGTTCCAAGTGTAAATGGTAAATAGACTAGTTCTTATATAGTGCTGTTCTACTCTTCAGAGCACTCAAAGCGCTTATACGAGCACTCAAAGTGCTTATACAATACGTATATAACTCACGCTGAGTCACGCCGACTCGCGCTGAGTAGGTCCCTATGTAAATACCCCTCTATTTTCTTCATCTCCCTGTATATCCCCCTTTTTTCTAAGCTCTTCCATCATTAATTCTCCTTGCCCTGTTTCTTCTGTCCCGTTTCCTTCACCTAAATGTTCCTTGATGTCTTGTCCAGTCATTACTACTCTCCTCTTGGGGACATTCTCTACCAGTTCATCAAATTCACTCCAGTACTTACTTCATCTTTCTCCTCTAACTGCCATCCAACCTGTAGGGTTTACGCCCTGAAAACATTCAACATCTGCCCTTCAATTTGCAGCTTCTAGTGAGGGAAGAGTGGATCGTTTGTTTTTAGACCTGTTCCTTTTATATCATACAAAAGCACCACAAGACTTTGTCATTTCCTCATTTTTCAGGGGCTTGATGCACCTTATGCAACCTGGTTTGTTAGAACTGCACTGAAAAGGCCATGTAGGTTGATTTACTTCTGCAAGAGCATTGTTTGCATTTGGCTGGTTTTTTTTTGTGTGTAAAGTAAAAGCAGATGCTGGCCTCAGTGAGCACATCTCATCTCAGCGAGGTTACAGATTGTTGCTGTAATGTCTTCGGAGCTGAAACTGGAGGTGAGGCGGCTTTCATGGGTGCACTGTAGGAGTGGAAGTCTTTGTGCTTTTCAGCGAATCCTGTCGTTCTAGGACACAGAGCAACCGCAACAAAATATCCTTTTTTATCAGTGACTCACCCACACATACTCACTCACTCTCCAGTTCTCACCTAAAGGTGTGTGGTGATGTGCCTTGTGGCAGGTGGTGCACGCAGTGTTGCCACAGTGTGACTAATAGTTGTTGCTAAATAGCGTGAACATCCTGTGCATCTCTTTGATTAATGTTGTTCCCCCTTCCTATGCTCACCTTCCATCCCTCAGCTCAATTATGCATCCCTTCCTCTAAGTAAACTATAATTCACACAAGGCCTGTAGTTTCCAGGATAACGCAGTGATTCAGAGGAATAGACCTGTTATGAAAAAAGGCCAATTATCAACAAATTGGACTATTCTACCAAGACTGCAAAAGTGAAGCCGAGGGACAGGAAAAGAAACTTGTATAAAGTCACAGTTGTCATCAGCTCACATCATTACTATCTATCCTTGCAGGCACAGAGGCAGCAGACCGACGGACGGATGGAATGGCAAAGAGGATGACATCATCGCTACTCGTGGGAGCCTGGGCCTGTCATTCCTGCCCGTGGTGTCACTTCCTGGGAGAGAATAGAACAGGAAGCCAGAGCAGGACCCGACAATGAGTGCTCCCCTCACCTCCACAAGGAAGCCTTTTTCCCCCCCGAGAGAAAAATGTGTGTGTGTGTGTGTTTGTGTCCCTCACTCACTCCTACATTCATCCTGCAGAAGGCTGGTGCTGGTTCAGAATTTGTGTAAGCCTTGATTTTCGTTTCTTTTTAAGCTCAAGCCAGACCCTTTTAAAAAACCTTTGTACAGATTTCGTTTTTTACTTTGACCATGGCATCTAAAATATGTCAGTGGTGACTTTATGGATACAGAGGCCAGAATCTGCGCCTGGGCAGGCTTCATTTTGCTGCTCTTGGGTAACAATGTTTGGGAAAAGCTCAGTTTTAAGCCAAGATGAAAGAGGAGAAGATGGCTTTACAAATATGGAATGCACAGACGTTATATTAAACTTGAACGTAACCACCATGACATCACCCATTGGTTTTGGACTCTGGTTCCAGTTCAGTGACTCCAATTAGCACTGGGCCATAGCTGCCATGTGTTAACCTCTGTGCACCCATTTATTTTTAACTAGGAAAGACTAGACAATGCTAAAAGTGCTAAGAAGCATTTTGTTTGTTGACTTTTAGCGAATGTGGTGGATTAGCCACTGTTCACTTATGCTTTGGACAGTCTTGTTACCAAATCAAGAATTATTCTTCTTGCTATTTGCTGATATTGTGGTACTGATATCATAAAACTAATTGACATTGGCTGTGGCTCCGACGCTACAGCGTGTCATGTGCTGATGGGAAGATCAACGGTCTTCTCATCCTCCATCCTCTCTGCCTGTTGAAGCGATACTGGCTGGAATGAGTACTTAGTAAGACTAAAAAAAGGGCTATTTAAATGCCAGTTCATCATTAACTTTTTTTAAATTGTGAGGCTTTGTGGTGATTCATGTCTGTGTTAAGGTGTTAACATAGCTGATTCAGAGCTGCTAATGAGTAGATGTGTTTTTCTCTTTGTTTGTCTTCATGCAGAGAACTCTAAAATCCTCCAACGTCCAACTGAGCAATCCAAATGTAACCAGTTTAGTGTGTGTGCGCAGTATGGAACTGATTAAAACACCATCTTTATTTGTACTATTCATCACATCCAGTGTGTAGGCACACAAAGGAGCACACATCCTAGGAACTGATTTGCTTTATACAAATCCTGAATTCAAAATGAGCAGACTGTGGTGTGGTTTTGGGTGCTGGCAGGCTCTAGTGAGGTCGTGTTTAAAAGCAGAGAAAAAATGAAAGGAGTGGGACAGAAAAGAGAAATTAAAAGTGTGCAGGTTTCAGTCCCTCAGGGCAAATTACAGCGTTGTTGGATTATATTATACTTGTTTTATTCAACCTCTGTTTGCTGCACCATGAAGTTTTTTCCGTGCTACCCTACTGTTGTTGCATTAGCTCTGACCTTTTACTCTCTAATCAAAGCTTGGCCTTTAGATGTAATGTCGCCCTCTTGTGCCTGAATAAAAACTTGCAGGATTCAGGCTGTTTAAACAACATATGACAGCTTGACAAAACATTTTGTCATGAATATAAGCACTTCTCAGTGTGAGATCATAACATCTGATTTGTGCAGCTGTTAGATGATGTCCAGTTCACTCTGCCCTCCAACGCCCCCCCTCCCCCTCCCCCTCCCCTTTCAAAGCCAACAATACTGACAGAATAAGGATTTTGTAACCTGGATGTTGTGATCATGGGACGCACCTCTGATCATCTGACACCCATCTTTCAAACACCTGGGAGGGTTTTTTGGACAAAGCATTTATTGTAGATTTGTTGTCGTGACGATTTTGTTGGTTTCGTAAGCACTGGGCTCCGGTTCCCACAAACACTGGTGTACACAGGTCTTTGTGTTATGACACAAGAAACCATACACACACAGTCACAGTTTGTGCATTCCTCCAACTGCTCGTATGTCACAGCGGAGTGACTTTAACAAGCCATTTAACCCTGTGAGGTCTCAGTTATCATCGATAATGATCCTAACCCTAATCCTACGCTATGAGAATGTGCGGGGGCTTTTTCGCTTGTTTGTTTAGTTGTTCTCCTACGTCTTAGTCTTTTTCTTCTCCACAAAAGACAGGGCTAGGGTTAGAGCTGTGCCCCGTTGTTGACTTAGACCTCACAGGGTTAATGCAACGTCGAAGTTTAACATCTGATTTTTTTTTTTCCCTCAAGAGAGCTGGGAGAATTTACCAGCTGGGCGCCACGGTTTGTTTCCAGTAATTCAGCAGTTTTGTCTTATTTCCCTCCAAGAAATGAATTAAGCTTGAGGTTTTCTTCCATAATTAGTCTGCCTGGTCACTGTTTGCATGGCTGGTGGTTAGTTTCCAAACTCCTCTGTTTGGACATTGAAATGTCATTAGCAACGAAAAGCTTCCCTGAATTCATTAAACTAGCAGTTGTGATTTTCTCCCTGTAACCTTTATTTGATTGAATCAAAAGACCCTAAAACCGTTTCAGATTTAACAGCTTCTCTCATTAACTAATTCACTTTTCTCTTGGGTGATTTAATTGTGTCTAGCTGAGCACTTTAAGCGATCTCTCTAAGTAGAGTACATTTGCCATTTAACATGTTTGTCAATGAACAGTTAAATTAAAAGCAACGAAAAACAGAGAGGCCCCCCATGCACCGAGGTGTGTCATGTATCCATCCATCTGCAGTTACTGTGGGACACAGATTTCGCTCTGTACAGTTGAGAGAAGTCGAGGGGGCGTGTCCAGACACCCATGAGGATGAATGCTCGTACACAGCCGCTCATTCACGGTTGTCATGTGGTTTGTTTTGTTTTTTGTCTTCTTCCCTGCAGCGTCTATGGCAGAGCGAGCCTGCGAGTGAGTCTCATCGTTACTTCTTATATGTTTGTGATGCCTAAAAAAAGAGAGTGCTTCAAATATAGTTTCTCCTCTGCTTTATTGTGTGATGTCTGTTTTGTTTGAATTCCTCGCCATTGCTTGAAGCAGGTATTCGTGTGCCAGCTGTTCGTGACGCTGGACTGCCATGACGACAGCAGTGGTCAAGCTGTCACAGCCACAGGATGGCTCATCCACTGACAGCGTGGCACAGACAGTCTGCAGTATGACTGAACCAACACGACTGTCACTGATGTGTGTAGTGATGAGCAGCTGAATGTGTGTGTGTGTGTGTGTGTGTGTGTGTGTGTGTGTGTGTGTGCTATAATATTCTTAGCCATAGCAGTGTGCAGGGCTAAACTAATTGGTTTCAAGGCCTGTGGACAAAATTGTCACTGGCCCCAATTAGGAGACTGACCTCTGCCCAGAAATCAACCAGTATTTCCTTGCTGGAGTAATACCTGAGCCAGGTTTGGCAGTTAATTGGTTAAACATTTCCTGGTGGCCTGTGGGTCACTGTGACACAGCGAGCGGTCGGTCGGTTTGGTCTGTGATATTCTAGCAAACATGAATGAGTTGATGCAGCACATCAGGTGTTACTCTCACTGTGTTCTCTCAGACTGTGTGCTCTGTCCACAGTTTCCATGTGTGCAGCTGTGCACACACCAGAGAAGCACACATGCAGTCTCCTCTTTTTCTTGTCCTCTCTCTCTGCAGGGCAGGCAGGCTGCACCTCCTTCTCTACAACTAACATTAGACAAGTCGGCCAAAATCGTCCATCAGAGAAAAAGGGGAGATATTACAAATGCGGCTAAATAAGTGCCAGACAGGCACCAAGTCAGTCTGAAACACCAAACCTGCATCCGCACAGGAAGTGATGTATTAACCAGAGACCATAGAAAGCCACTGCCAATCAGCTACAAACAACTACAGGTAAACGAAAACAAAAAACAAATGCAAAGTGTGCGAGTACCAAGTTTAACCCAACTACCAGTGAGTGCGCAGGACACAGGTGACTGATACTGATTAACTGACAGAGTGGTAAATACATTAGTGGGTTACCTAGGCAACTGGAACTTGGAATGTCCACTAGAGAGCAACTGCCAACTTCAAAGCAATTCGAGATAAGCAAATTACTTCCTGTGTGGATGCAGCCCGTGTTCACATTTAATGAACGTTTTTTGATGCTGTTGCTTAATCCTTGGATATAAAGAGCTCGATCACTTTGATTTGTTATCAGAGTGAATGTTTGCAGGTGTCCTCACAGCCATCGCATACCTGGAACAGTCTGCATCCACACGGGCTTGTCTTTTTTCAGTATCTGTAGTCTGGATAACTTCACTCTCAGATGAACATAGTGGACAAATTTCATTGTGTGAGGTATCACTATATACCAGCATTGATGATAGCCATAATATTTGATAAGTCATGCTTTCAGTGTGTAATGTACTGTAGTGGTTGATAATTGGATTAAACATTTGTTGAATCTGATAAACAGTTAATTGTTTTGTCTATGAATCATATCTATGAAGATTGATCAAGACGGCAGCAGTCTGATCTGACACAGCATCTGTCTCTGTCATGTGCAAAGACCTCTCTGCAGAGTGCTGTTACATGCTGTGCTGAATTACAGATCAGGGCAAAGAACTCAAGTTCATCTCACCGCTGCAGATGACCGAACATCTTCCCCAAGAAGCTGGTTTCACGTGGTGGTTTAGATGTGTGCTCCTCTTGTCTAGCACCATTTGAAATCAGTGTTCCTGGGGAGAGCAGGACAGCAGCCTCAGGAGGACAAACACAGGACTGCCCCTTCTCCTCCTTCCTCCTCCTCCTCCTCCTCCTCCTCTTCTGTCTCCACTAAAAGATAACTGATTTCGTCTGGTGCTTAGAGTCCACTGCAGCCTTCTAGCACCATTTGAAATCGGTTATAAAACTGTGGATCACTGCGTCTGTGAGCCACCAGCGAAGACAGCAACCCAGAAAGCTTGGAGGATGCTCACAGACGTGGATGTTTAAGTGGAGCACTCAGCTAATGATTCCATCTCTAATAAATCAGTTTTGTCAATGTTGTTAAAATGAGCTGCTGCTACTACTACTACTCAATGATGCAGTTTTTACAAGCTACCAGTAGAGGATGCTAGAAGTCAAACAATGACCCTGGAATTTGTGGGCCTGAGTTGGATAAGTAATTGGTGGATGGATGGATACATTTTTCTTATGATTATGTATTTTAAAGGATTAAGAGGGAATCTCTTAATCCTTTAAAGCCTTTAATCCTGCTTTTCTTAGTGAAAACCAGGATTAATTACTATGATCAGGAATAAGATCAACCATGCTAATAGTTTCCATGCACTGTAAATAAAAATCTAAGGCAATAAACCAAAGTTTAAAAAAATTTAACAAAACAACAAGCTTCTGATTATTTCCAGGATTAAACATTTTAAATAGCACAATGGCGTGGTAGTTAGCACTGCTGCCTCACAGAGATCATCATCTAAAGGTTCTGGGTTTGATTCCACCTTGGCCTGGGCCTCCCTCTGTGTGGAGTTCTCCCCACGTCTCCGGGTACTCCGGTTTCACCCCACAGTCCAAAGACTGGAGTTAGGTTAAATGGGCAATTACAGTGTACAGTGTCCAATGAACCTAAGTGTGAATGGTTGTCTCTCTGCACTGGCCCTGCGACAGGCTGGTGACCTGTACAGGTGTACCCTGCCTCTCACCCTGTGACAGCTGGAATAGGCACCACCAAGAACAGGATAAGTGGAAGAGCATGGATGGATAAATAGTTCTGATTTTTATAGTGCAGTCCAAAAAAAATTGATTTTACACAAACTTGTATTAAAACACTATTTCTAACATGAAGAAAGTTCTGAGATGGTGTGGCTCTGTACCACACTGAATCATGTTAGCTTCTTTTTCTTGTAGCCTTCCACTGTGATAGTGTTATTTCGGTAATGCTAATTCAGCAGAGGTTTTGCTGATCATGAGGCTCCAAAAAGCAAAAACTGTGTCTAGTTGTGGCCTCAGAATGAAAAGAGTCTCTAACCCACTTCCCCTGTGAGGGAGCAAGCCCACAGCCTCAGGGTGGGCTGAGACAGAATGTCAGTGGATGAGGGAGTTCATGATTTTTACTACTCTGGGGTCTGACACCTACAGAAGCCCCTCATTCTTCAGAGACATGCTCCAGCCTAAACTGAAATACAACAAGAAATGTAGCTGGTAACTTGTATAGTTAAACTGGTATTATCATTTGTATTATCACTTATATTTATATAGTGCCAAATCACAACATGCCATGCCAAAGATATGAGATATTAAGTGCTTAATTGACATACAGTACAGTGCCTTTTACATAGATTTAAAGCGTCCTGCAGATATTTTACCTGCATCATAACGCCACAAGATGGCAGCAGTGTACCTCAAACGGTAAGCCTTCCTCGGGCAGAGAAAGGTTGTAATTACTTTCCTGCACCATATGGCTTTCTGTTGCTTTATCTCCCTTCTTTTATGTATTTCTCCAAAACATTAACACCTCTCTTTTATATATTAAGCATTTATATGTAATAGTGCACAGAAATGTCAAGTTATATGGCTTAGAATTGGTGCCGATTTTTTTAAAGTTCTGGGTTCATACTAGCCATAGCCTACACTAAAGAAAAGATAAATGTTGCCACTTTGACTGTACCCAGTGGTTGAAGTCTGAGCTGAGCATTTTGGCCAGCTGACAAGCGAGACGTGGATCTGACAGAGAAACCAATGGGTATTCATGTGACATAATGTCAAGGATAGCAAAAATCTAAATATTTATTATATTTGGCAATATTATAATCTCCTTATGTACCATGCTTTTTTAAAAATATACTCATTGCCTTTAAACATTAAAAACACAGCACTTATAATAAATAACTGAGGAAAGGGAGAGGGCAAAGGCTGGACACAAGGTAATCTGGTAGGAACCAGAACACATTATACCTGCTGCTGTAGCCAAAAGTGACATCACTGGCACAAGCCATGCTTTTATGTTGTTTTGGCTGGTTGTCCATCTCCGTTTTTGTAGCCTTGTGCAGGTGTTGCAGTGGGAACAGATAGATTGAAAACACACGTGTATGATCCTGTCAGTTCTGACCACGTTTTCAGTGCAGAAGCTCAGAGATTCCCAAATCATACAGAGGGAGATGCTGTAACAGCTTGAAAAGATGACGCTTTCTGGGTAAAACTATGTTGTGATTTTTTTTAAATCTTGCTTCTGGCTTCAACTTCTTCTTCTGTACCAGCACTGATGTGGTGGCAAAACCTATGATTCAGGAGAATAGAGAGGTACAGAAAATATTTAAATCCTTATAAAAAAAATTTAATCTTTGCTTCATTGCAGCCTTTTGCTAAAATCAAAAAGGTTCATTTTATTTCTCATTAATGCACACTCAGCACCCATCTTGACAGAACAAAATCAGGAATGTAGAAATTTTTACATTAAAAAAATATATTAAAGAAAAACTGAAATATCACATGTTCATAAGTATTCAGACCCTTTGCTGTGACACTTATATTTAACTCACATGTTCATTTCTTCTGATCCTCTTTGAGATGGTGCGACTCTTTCATTGGAGTCCAGCTGTGTTTAATTAAACTGATTTGGACTTGATTAGGAAAGGCACGCACCTGTCTATGACTTTACAGCTCACAGTGCAGGTTGAAGGAACTGCCCAAGGAGTTCAGAGGCAGACTTGTGGCAAAGCACAGATCTGGCCAAAGTTACAAAATAATTTCTGCACACTCAAGGTTACTAAGAGCACAGTGGCCTCCATAATCCTTAAATGGAAGAAGTCTGGGATGACCAGAACAAGATGAATGTGTACAGAGATATCCTGGAAGAAAACCTCTTCCAGAGTGCTCAGGACCTCAAACTGGGCTGAAGGTTCACCTTCCAACAAGTCAATGACCTTAAGCACACAACTAAAATAACAAAGCTGTGGCTTCAGAACTCTGTGACCATTTTTGACTGGCCCAACCAAAGCCCTGACCAAGCCCAAGAGCCCAATTGAGCATCTCTGAAGAGGCCTGAAAATGGCTGTCCACCAACATTCACCTGATGGAACTTGAGAGGATCTGCAAGGAAGAATGGCAGAGGATCCCAAAATTCAGGTCTGAAAAACTTGTTGCATCATTTCCAAGAAAACTCATGGCTGTACTATCTCAAAAGGGTGATTCTACTCAATACTGAGCAAACTGTCTGAATACTAGAGACAAGGACAAAGGGAGATTTAAGCAGTAGCACACTTGTGTACCTCAGGAGTCCTGCAGTCTTAGGGGGAATGTCAAAGAACTACAGCACATAGCCAAATGTGGCACATCTTTCAAAGCGAGTCATCTATGATATAGATGGATGTTAACTAAAGACACTATTTTAGTC
>VOQJ01001160.1:5076-16321 GCA_015052665.1 Apistogramma diplotaenia | reverse complement strand
TTTGTTAATTTTTTTTTTTTTTCTGAAAAACCTAAAAAAAAAACAAAACTTAGGTCTTTATTATAAGAGGGTCGTGATATGTCAGTGGGACTCTTTAGATGAACGCACTTAAATATAATTGAGTATTTAATTAAGTATATAATTACTATATTATGAAGTATATTTCTGGAGCTTAATAAAATCACTAAAGTGGATTTTGGAGATGACTTTTTGTTGGGTTTTATTTAGGTGCATTTTCTCTGGTTTCACATCAAGGATGTCATCAAGAGCTTTGAAACATTTGAGAGGTGTGTGAAATGTGCTATAACTTAAGACTTAAGTCATTATGTCTTTTTTGCACCTGTAAATCACAAAAAATGTGTTCATAGTTTTTAAATCAGTGGCATGAAACAAGCTCAACAAGACAACCAAATCCTGTCATTTACACTTTCTATTAGATGATCGGTCTTATCTTATTTGCAATTGTTGTCTCCTCAGATTTGGTGTAATGCATGCAGTCTTTACCAACCTCCTCCTGTGGTGCAGTGGTGTGATGGCGGAGGCTGAACACTTCTTAAACAACCATAAGAGAAGACTCTTTGCCCTGGGCCTTGAAAACATCACTATAGGTAAGGACCTGGGGGTCGATTGCAGGCTTGTTCTTAGAAGAAAAGTACAATAGTCTACTTGAAAGCTCACTTCAGTGGATGAAAGAAAAAGGAAAGGGAGGAGGGTTTGGAGGTGGAAGGGAGGTAAGCCTGGCTGCTCAGCAGGTCTTGTTCATGTCGAACGTCTCTCTATTAGGTTTCAGGAGACACACATTGTTGCCCGTGCTGAGGCCCCCTCTCCAGCCCTTTCCCCACACTTCAGCCACCACCACCTTCCTTGGCAACCCCCCGCTTAACCTCAGACGGCTTTGTCCCCAGGCGGCTTAGTCCCAAGGGTGCTGCAATTACAGTAACTGATACATCTAAGCGGGGTTCAGCTGCTCCTCTTCATATCCGGCTGACTGTGAGGCTGGCTGCACCCTGACTGTTGTTCACTTTTTAATTAAAGGGTGCATGACCATAGTAGTGGGCTCTGGGGGAATGATGAGGGCCAGGAGCAGGTGAGTTGGGAGGGGGCTTAAGATCTAGAGGGCAACAGCGTAACCATAGAACGTGGTGGTGGACTGTATAACGAGCAAGTGCAAAAATGCCAAAATGGATTTAACAAGATGCATTCAGCTAATGAGTGGAATTTCAAATTAGTAGAATATGACTGATGAACAGTGTCCAATGCTTGGCTATATATTGATGTTAGTGGCTAAAAATAACAATAAGTCAAAAGAAAAAAATCAAGATTATTTTTATTTATGTGCTTTTCTTCTCTTGAATAATAATAACAATAATAAATGTAACAAAAGAATTTCACAAATATGGTACTTCACATTTTAAAAAGGAAAGTAAAACTGTTTTGCAACAAGTGGAGCTCTTATAGTGTATTATAACTAGATAAATAGGAATACCTCGTACCAAAAAGATGTCAACGCTTGACATTCATTTCATGATGAATCAAACATTTTCAGCTGGTGGAAGGTCTGGACTGCAGGCAGACCAGTTCAGCACCCGGACTCTTCTACTATGAAGCCGTGCTGCTGCAATAGATGCAGTATGTGATTTAGCATTATCTTGCTGAAACATGCAAGGCTGTCCCTGCTTCGGAAATCTACCCTCCTGCATGCTAAAGCTTTAACCTGTATTTGTGGATGGCACACTAAACTGTGACCATCATGACATCATCATGTCTCTCTGGAAGTGTCCGTGAGCCCATGCAGTGATCTCAATGACAGATTGATGCCTGTTTTTAGTGCAGTGCTGCCTGAAAGCCTGAAGATCACAAACATATTGATTTTCAGCCTTGACTGTTGCAAACAGATTTTGTGAGATTCTAGGAATCTTTTGATGATGTTATGCATTATGGATGATAAGATATTCAAAGTCTTCACAATTTTATCTCTTTAAGATGCTTTTTTTTTATACCCAATCATGTTATTGACCTGCTGCTGACCTAGTTAGCTGCAAAATGATCCTAAATCCTAAATCATCAAATTCACAATGGCCTTATTGTTCTTTTTTAAATGGTACGTTTCTCGATTTAAATTTTTTACATTTTTTCTATATTCTGTTGTAAATAAATTGATGTTGAGTCAGACATCAAACCATCACTGTGATGTAATCCATTTTATTGTCAGCATAGTAAACATTTACTGTTTATTTACATACTTTGGTATTAACATTTAGGTTTTCTGTTACTCCTCATGACCAGTATCATATCGTAATAGATGTCTATTTGTTCTTGTCTTAAAAAACAAACAAACTGCACTAATGTATGCCAGCTTCCCAGCTTCTGCATAATTATCTTCTTTATGTTGTACTTTTTCTTATATCTCAATCATTTCCCCACCTTCTCAATTTTTTTTCCAGAGTACTCAGAGCCACCATGTAACTGCACCACCAGCACATGTGCCATGTTCTCCACCAGCCTCTCCTATCTCTACCCCTTCAATATTGAATACCACATCATTGTTTCTGCCTTGCTTTTGGTCATGTGGAAGAATATTGGACGCACTATTGAACTCACTTCAAACCTGAAAAAGCATGCTACCAAAACCCAGGGCTTGATCTTAGGTCCTGTTGCGGGTCTGCTTGCACTGGCCAGCACTATCGGGATACTGGTGGTCTACATTACTCATGTAGGGAAATCCCTCCAAATGCGACAGTCAGCCATTTCCATGTACTACATTTACGCCATCGTCATGCTGGCGGTCATGTTCTTCGCCTGTGCTTTAGGTCTATTCATATACCGAGTGAACCAGATGCCGCTCGACACCTCCAAGAACCCGTCAAGGCAGCTGGACACAGAGTTGCTGTTTGGATCCTCCATTGGCTCCTGGTTCATGTCATGGTGCAGCATAGTGGCTGTGTTTAGCACCAAGAGCAACCCGCCTTATCGCTGGACAAATCTAACCTGCTCTCTGCTAACTGTGCTGGAGAAGTATGTCCAGAATTTGTTCATCACAGAGTCCCTGTATCGCCAACATGAGAATGAAGAGGGGCAGGACCCAGAGTTACCAGCTACTCCAGAAGTCTTCTCAGTTCCTTGCCCTCCTGCTCCACCGTACACGGGCATCATCAACCGAACTTTTGAGTCTCCGGACAGGAACTGTGTCACCACTGAGAATGAGCAGGAGGAGAGTGGACAGGTGTACAAATGTCCACAGAAACATTCAGAGGTGTCGCCGCCTGTGGAAAACAAAATAGACGTGCGCCCAAATATAAAGAGGCAGATCCTGAAGAACATTGCTGTCTTACTGATTATGTGCAACATTTCGGTAAGCATTTGATAAACAGTCTGTAAGGGTTTTTTTTAATTATGTAAATGATTGAATGTTGCTGATGTGAACATGTACCAGAAATTTGAAACTTAATTTAATATGCATTTAAAAATCGAAATCACTTTTACTCATTTGCATTTAAAGTTAATATTAATTTTTCTTAATCAGAAATTGAAATGACAATTTGCTCATTTTAAACTTTTCTAATTCATACATTTGCATCCATAATTAATTTAGTTACCATAGTGATAAACCCAAAGACAGCTTTCATGCAAATCACCAGTTCCCCTCAGTTCTGTGGAGCATTTTAGTACCCTTAAGCCCTCTTTTGGCCCACATTGTTATTGTTTTGGTTTAGTTTCACTACTGTCATCAGCAATATTGTTTATCTGGTCCCAGATACAAAACTCTTTAATCGAGTGCTCTGTGACATGTAACAATAATAGGAAGACATCATTAATTTTGGTGAGATTATCTCTAAAGTGAGTAAGTGAATCATTAGCCCGTGAAGACGGCTGAGCATTGAGACACTCAGGATATTTTCCTCAGGAAACAATGGAAGCAAAAATATGGCTAAAAGGAGAAGCAATAGAGACTAAGTTTAAAGCATTTTTTGCTCACTAAGATGCAAATATAATAGTGTAAAAGGCACCTTCAAGACTGATAAAATGACACTCGTGTTTCTATCGTGTTGTGCTAAAAGTCTATGAATTCAGATTCAACTTTGATTTCCTTTTTTTTTCTTTCAGCTGTGGATTCTTTTTGCCTTTGGCTGCAGGCCACAGTACGACAACGGGCTGGAGCAGGAGATATTCGGCTTCAGCGTATGGAGCACGGTTCTCAATTTTGCCATTCCTTTGAACCTTTTCTACCGCATGCACTCAGTCGCCTCCCTCTTTGAGGTGTTCCACCTAGTCTGACAAAATAACAGATGACTGACAATGCCAACACACACACGAGCACTTGTCACGACTGACTCCTGAGAGTGTCTCACTGCACAGGTCAACCGTTCATGAGACAGTCTGGATCACACTCCAAAAGACTTGAAAGTAAGCCGTGGAGACAAATGTAGGTCCCTCAGTGTGGGGATTACAAAGGAAGACTTACCTTGTGTAACGCAAAGGTTATTAAAGATAGTGATGAAAAATATTTGGTTTTATAAGTTTAGAAAGAACCCTTTGTACTTTCTACATTGTAGTTACGTTTCAGTGGTTTTCTAACAGGTAGATCGTGTACAGTATATGCTTTATTTGTCATACATGTTCTGTATTGTTTCATATTAATGACTGAAAGCATAAATATAATAACAGTATAATAATAGACTACTAACTTAATTACCATATGTGAAAATAGTACAGTGGAGCTACATAAACACCTATTGGTCTCATACCTCCACAAGATCAGTGGTGTATGACTTGACTCTACTTCATCTGCAGTTAAAAAGTCCATACTTTATATGGCTGAGGTTCTCATTTGCTTGTCTAAATAGTTAGTGAACACTTGAGCTGCAAGTGCCAATCTGAGCACAACAAATTAAATCATCTTTTGAGTTGGATATTAGTTCTCAGATGTAGCACTTAATTGGCTCTCTCAGTCGTTTAAGGTTCCTCAGTGTCTTCCTGCACTCTGATTTGCTGCTCTGTTGAACTGATGAAGAAGCTGCGTTGAAAATAATTTCACTGTTGTGGAGCTGATTTTAGGAATAGCAAAGTGAGATAATATTTATCAAAAAAAGCTTCTCTTTTTGACCCAGATAACTCTGAATTCATGTAAATGAACACAATTATTTTATTATCACAACAACTCACTGTTGCAGTGACAACTGCCACGTGGCGCCATGGACTGATGTTTACATCTGAAGGACCAGCAATAAAAACCATCACAGTGACATAAATGGCAATACATTGTTCTCTTATATTAAAAGCACAAATTTATAATTGTACTGTACAAGTCTGTATCACATCATCAGAACATTTCAGTCAGATATCCAGCAGGTTTTCAGCCTGGTGCTATATATTTTATGTGATCTCAATATGTGCCAATTTGTGCAAAATGTTTTGTATTGCTGATTTTTCTGCCATTTTGTAATAACTTTTATAACACTGATCAAAATCACTCAGAGGGTGTGACATGATTTTATGAAATTCAAATTAAATGGTGCTATGAAGATATGTGTAAAGTAGAGGTAATTTTATATCTTTCATCTGTTGAAATAAACAATAGTTTTCTTTGTTATCACTTGTGTAATCAGCCAGGAACTCTGTTGACTGCTCAGTAAAACGTCTGGATGGGTCGCAGGTGTAGTATACCTTTGCACCACAGGATGGCGCAGCATTCATGTTTTTAAGACTGCTTTGCGCACTCTGAAGGATACCGCGTCATAGGCTCCATTGAAATGACTGTTTTACAATTCCTTGCAAAATACGTGATAAAGTTAAGATACATTTAAATTTTAAGAAATAAAAAGTTGCAAAACACAACAAGAGAAACAAAGAATTGCATAATTGTCCTTCCTTTTGTGACTTCTTTGAGTCTAAATCATAGTTTTTTAAATTAGCAGTACTAATCCTCATAAACACACTTTGCAAAATAGCAGCCATCTATTCCAGCCATCGATACGCAGGCCAGTCTGCCGATAGAATTCAGTGTTAATTCACGTGCCGCAGTAACATCGGTTGTCTGCGTAAAAAGTAAATGTTGTGTGGGACACAGGTTGTCTCCTGACATGACATCACGAGCTTATGTTTATGCTACTTCAGAGAATATGGCATCGGGCGTCGGGGATGATTTTAACGTTGTGTCAGAACGATTTGACAGGCAGGCGGAGGCGTCTAAAAATATCCGTGACGTTTCAAAGCCGGAAACGGCGCGGCTGCTGCACAGGCACAAAGCAGCTCCCGGCCTAACGTGCCCCATGAGAGTGTGAATGTGACTCACCTGTTCGGACAACTCTGTTAAATGGGTGGGTTATGACCTTCAGTCTCGGCAATCAGGGGGCAAAGGACTGGTGAAAAAAAGAAAAGAAAGAATATTTTTTCTATATTAAGATTCAATTTTTTCATTAAGACAAACGCAATATAAATATTAAAGCAACCTACCAACACAAACCATATACAGTATATATGTGTTAGACGAGCTTTGCTTAATTATTTTTATTATTTTCTGGATAAATGAAATAGGAGCACAGAGTATTACAGCCTGAATAAGATAGATAGATAGATAGATAGATAGATAGATAGATAGATAGATAGATAGATAGATAGATAGATAGATAGATAGATAGAGAGATAGATTTCAGCACCATGGACAGCTCTGCACTGTTATACTCTATGAGTAAAGTCAGCTCTGTGCGGCATGGTGTGTATATAATATAGATTTTAAATAAAGTAGACATTCAGCTAAATTCAAAAACGCTCAGTGCTGTTGCTGAAATCTGCAGTCATAACACTATGTCAATCACAAACAACACACTATGAAAAAGACGATCCATAACTGGATAAAAACTCGCGGCTGACAGGAAGTTTGCAATTGCTCAATTTAGAAAATCCACACAGAAATATTCCTGAAAATGCCAAAGGCTTCCTTCCTCTCTACCCACTCCCGACGCAGTCGACTCCCATGCGTAACATGCACGTGTTACGCAGGGCAGTGTTGGTGTACGCGCACAGCCCTAGTTAAGTTAGTGTGTTGGGACTCCCTCCTTACCCACGCCACGCTCAGGATATCTTGTACTGAAAGCTTCACAGTGGAAGGCAGGTCAGACGATCCGACCGTAAAGGCTGCAACATGCGCCCGCCACTGCGTGCTGCGTTTCAGCCCTTTAGAGTAGCTGACACGTCGCCTGACTCAGTTTTAACGCGCGCAATTCTCTCGTCCCGTCTATTTCGCACTCCACATGAGACTCGCAGCCAAACTGGTCATTGGGGACACTATGATGGCCGGCCGATAACTGAGCCCGTCCCTGCATATGGAGCAATGGACTTCAGTTTTACTTGAAGAGGGAAATGGAGAATCCAGCAAAGTATCTCTCATCAGTGCAGGGGACTGACTCTGCGCGCGCACCCCTTGGAGAGATTATGTGGAACAGCACAGAAACTGAGGCAAAAAGCGACGGGAGAAGGGATATGGTGGCACGTACGGTGACAGGCTGTCTGCTGTCTCTGCTTATCCTATGGACCCTGCTGGGGAACATCTTGGTCTGTTCCGCGGTGCTGCGCTTTCGGCACCTGCGGACCAAAGTCACCAACATTTTCATCGTGTCCCTGGCTCTGTCGGATTTATTCGTGGCCGTCCTAGTAATGCCCTGGAAAGCCGTGGCAGAAGTAGCTGGCTACTGGCCTTTTGGCACTTTCTGTAATGTGTGGGTTGCTTTTGATATTATGTGTTCCACCGCCTCCATCCTTAACCTCTGCATTATCAGCGTGGATAGATACTGGGCCATCTCCAGTCCCTTCCGCTACGAGAGGAAAATGACCCAGCGAGTTGCCTTTGTTATGATTAGCATCACTTGGACGTTGTCTGTGCTCATTTCATTCATACCGGTCCAGCTAAACTGGCACAAAGCCAGCGGTGACGACATGGCTGGTGCGCACAACTCTTCCACAAGTAGGCAGGTAGAGGAAAACTGCGACTCCAGTCTGAGCAGAGAATATGCGATATCCTCCTCGTTGATAAGTTTTTATATTCCCGTGGCAATTATGATTGTAACATATACCAGAATATATAGGATTGCACAAATACAAATTAGGAGAATAGCTTCTCTGGAGAGGGCGGCAGAACATGCGCAAAGTTGCAGGACCAACAGAATAGAGTGCCAACACCACAACACACTGAAAACATCGATTAAACGGGAAACCAAAGTGTTCAAAACTCTGTCAGTGATCATGGGTGTCTTTGTGTGTTGCTGGCTACCTTTCTTCGTTTTAAACTGCATGGTCCCGTTCTGTGATAGGCCGGCGGCAGATCGGGATGCGGGTCTTCCGTGCGTAAGCGAGACGACCTTTGACGTCTTCGTGTGGTTCGGCTGGACCAATTCCTCCCTGAATCCCATCATTTACGCCTTCAATGCCGAGTTCAGGAAGGCCTTCGCCAGCCTCTTGGGCTGCCGCTATTTCTGTTCCAACACACCAGTGGAAACTGTTAACATCAGCAACGAGCTGGTGTCATATAACCAAGATACCCTCATCCACAAAGAAATCGTGAACGCTTATGTGAATATGATCCCCAATGTCGTTGAATGTATTGAGCATGAGGAGACTTTCGACCGGATTTCACAGTTTTCCAATAACCATGAAAACGCCACCGATTCGGTTTGTGACCTGGAGGACTGCGAGGCAGACATCAGCCTTGACAGGATGTCACCATTCACACCCAATGGATTACACTGACTCCACACCTCCCCGTGTCTCCCCGTGCGTAACTGGATGTATTGAGAATAATTTAGTTGTTCATTCAGCTCTTTTGCTTCGGAAGCTCGTCTCCACAGAGCGCCCGCAGACAGGTCTCTGAGCTACTGTGCAGCAGCCCTTGCTGCTGGTTGGGGGGTGGGGAGTGTCTAGGAACCCCCTAACGGACACTTAGGCAGGGGCATGTGTCTGCAGCCACAAGGCCAACCTGACATGAAATGTGATGTTGTTGTCTTGTTCTGAAACAAATTGATGTGTAGGTGTTTATTTAAATGACAAGTGAAGTCTGTGTTCATTTGTTCAAGGTTCAGTGTTGCTAAAGCTGTTGTCTACTCAAAGGCTTTAATGGCATCATTGTCTAATGTCCATCCACACTGAGGGAAAGTGTTTGTAAAAACTCATAGAGAATTCATAACGAAAACTCTGCTGCTTATTAACTTAATGTGTATTCAGTGCTCGCCTTTCCACTGAGTATGAAAATTGGGGGAAAGCCTTACAGACAGTGAAACCAAGACAGTCAAATGCAGTCATTTCAGCGCCTTATAGCTTATTCAGATAACAGCTTTGAGACATTAAAGGAATGTGTCCTGTAGAGCTCAAGTTACATGATGCCAAAATGCAGTATTAAAGCGTCTTGCCACTGCACCCAACCCGGTGACTCTTCCAACACACCTAGATGGTAAAAATCACACAATCTACTGGTATAAATACAAAAAGGGAATCTCTGTGTGTGTGTGTGTTACCATAAATCACCACAGTAATTTCAACAATTAAAACTGTTAATCTTTTTTGGGGATCATTTATTTCTCATTGAGGCCAAAACTAATGTAATGCTTCTGCTTTGTGAGCCCAACTCCGCTATGACTGAAATAACTAAAAAGAGAAAGAGTGACCAAAGACTTCAAGGAGTGCATCAATAGACACAACAAGGGTACAGTGTCATGTCAGCTAGAGGAAATGTTGTTTAGAAGCTTACGTACACGTGAGGCCACCGGGCCAACACAACTGGATGTCATACATAACTTCTCCCACATTTCTCTCTTATCTTTGTACTGTACAGATGACCTGATCTGAATGTATACTACTGTCCTTTAAACAGTGAAGTGTGTCATCATTTGTCTAATAAAATGCTGTCATGCTAAGAGGAACAGAGTGAGCTGGTACCTTCCTGAAGCTGATAGTCACATTCACGAGTTTTCCAAGTGGTTTCTATGCAGCTTGGAGAATTTTACTTTAAGTACAATAAGATGTGACTTCATTCTTATGCATATCCGCATGTGAGCCGATCCTTTAAAATATTTCTTCTTTTGGTATTTTGCATTCTTTGAAACTTTTGACTGCCGAGAGTGACAGGAAATGTTGACAGCGAGCAAGGAGACGTGACATGCAGCAGAAGTCTCCGGTGGACTCAAACCGAAGAACACTGTGGTTATGCGGTTACATGGTATACAGGCTGCTGCCCCTCCAGGACACATCCATGATCTGACCTGTCTTCCACAGGTTTTGGGCAGCTGGTGTATTTTCTCTGACATTTGGAGACAGGTTTAAAGTAAGAGTGGCACAGTTTGTGTAGGTAAGGCAATACAAAGAGCAAACATGGAAGTGAAGCAGCTTGATTTTATACTTGCAATTTATTTTTCTTTGAACCAATATCAATACTTTATCTAGAAACCAACCAGTGTACTGTATATAGGGAGTAAATAACACATTACATCAGAAGCAACATTTTGAATCGCCAAAAGCATTTTTTAGTTCAGCCTTTCTTCCAGCAAAAGACAAAACCCACTGTGTGAAAATCCCTTCACGGTTTCATCACTCTTGGCACAAGTAAACAGAAAATGCAACTTTGTTGCTACTGTACATTTATAGACTTATGTGTTTCAGTCCCATCGTTTGTTGGAATGACCTCTGGAGTCTGGATACATCACACTCCAGTTCAATGCTTTATTAAGTTTTTGGATGAGTGACAAGTATTGGCCAAATGAATGTGTGAATAGGAAAGGATTAACAATGCAACGACTGCCAGAGAGCAGGCATATTATGACTATATAAACAAAAGAAAGTCTGTGCCAACAATTCAGGCTCCCCAGTCGTCTATATTAAATCTGCATTACCACAAGGAAACTATTTACTGCAATATGTTAATATGCAACAGAAAAACACAAGATAATTAATTCCCAAATAAACCTAATTTATTTAGGAACTAATCTCCATTTTTGAAAACCTTCTTTTTCTTTTGTATGAACTCAGGTTTTTAATATGAACCTAAGACATTTTGTTTGATGTTATTTACCTGATCTATGCAGGCAGTGATGAAAGAATTATTTAGATCCCGTACTTAAAGGATAGCTTCACATCAAAGTTTATTCATTTTTCTGGGTAAGCAGCTTCATACAACGTTTTTTTTTTTTTTTAAAAGTCCTTTTTCAAATAAATTTTTCATTAAAATTTTGAGTATTTGTATTTGCCCTCCAACGAAAACAAA
>VOQJ01001155.1:1132-19115 GCA_015052665.1 Apistogramma diplotaenia | reverse complement strand
CCCTACAACATCCAGAGCATTCAGGAACTTGGGACGAATCTCATCCACCCCAGGGGCCCTGCCACCAAGGAGTTGTTTAACCACCTCAGTGACCTCACCCCCAGTAATGGGCGAGCTATTTCCTTCGTCCTCAGACTCTGCTTCCACTACAGAAGGCATGTCAGTGGGATTAAGAAGGTCCTCAAAGTTTTCCTTCCACCGCCTGACTATAGCCTCAGTTGAAGTCAGCAGCGCCCCATCCCCACTATAGACCGTGTGAGTAGAACACTGCTGTCCCCTCCTGAGTCGCCTGACGGTTTGCCAGAATCGCTTTGAGGCCGTTCCAAAGTCTTTTTCCATGGCCTTACCGAACTCCTCCCACACCTGAGTTTTTGCTTCAGGCACTGCCCGAGCTGTGTTCCGCTTGGCCTGTCGGTACCTATCAGCTACTTCCGGAGGCCCACAGGCTAGCCAAGCCCGATAGGACTCTTTCTTCAGCTTGATAGCTCCCTTCACCTCTGGTGACCACCATCTGGTTTGGGGATTACCACCGCGACAGGCACCAACTATCTTGCAGCAACAGCTCTGAGCAGCAGCCTCAACAACGGAGGCACGGAACATGGTCCATTCAGACTCAATGTCCCCTGCCTCCCTCAGAATGCAGTTGAAGCTCTGCCGGAGGTGTGAGTCGAAGACCCTGCGGATGTTCAGTATGTTTGCATTTGCATAAAAATATATTAGTGTTAATGTGCTGGAAAATCAGGACCATATTCTATGGGTCAAAAAGCACGAAGGCGTTACAGTTGATGAAAAGCTATTTCACTAAGATTCTTTTAGAATGAATGGAAACCATTCTGAGTGTTCCATGTTCCAAACATTTCTGCTGTTTTTCAGCATTTTTTATGCAATTCTTAAAACAGTTAAGACTTTCCAAACTTTTAATTGAGTTGGCTAGTAAAAACACCACGATGTATTTCAAACAAATTAAAATGTTGTCAGTTTAATGTAGTCACTCTCTTTTGCTGCATATGCTATGTTCATTGGGGAAAATCACCACAATGAAGCCTCTGGATGAAAACTGCTGGGATTTTGTATTTGTTTTTCAATTTGCATGGGGAAAATATGGCATGATATTTGATTTAAAATTGACATTTACTTAATGAGGGAGTTAAACAACGTCTTTGATGCACATTTAGTTTAGTGGGATGGATCTATTCACCGTTACACCCAGAGTCCACTACTTTGTCTAAATGTTTAAAGGGACTTTACAGGGGGAACACTACCACTGCCTTTTCTAATTTAGTTTGTAATAAAATTATTCAAAAACTGTAGTGCCGTGACTGTGACAAATGTCCTAAGTGACGTTTTTATTACTCATGCCTAACTCATTCACAACTGACAGTGGAAGAAATAATTGCAAGCTTGTTAATCCAGTATGACATAATTCACACACATGCCAGAAAATAGGTTCAGACACAATAGTCCCTAGCTACTGCACATTCATGCTGCATTAATCTCTTTTTGTTATAACCCAGGGAATACGCTGTTGTTGCTGTGTTGAAACAAATGATGAATAGAGCATACAACACTATTCAGTGGTTTGTTCAGTCTTTTGTGCAAGCTGTTTCCTTGTTAGTGTTCTGTGTCTGAGTGAAACACTTGTTTTCTTGAGGCACAGAGAGACTTAGCGTGCATGCCAAACAAGCCTCTTCAGTATGTTGTTGCAGAGTGTGATAAGTATCTGCTTTCTATTAACAAATGAAAACAAAAAACACCAGTTTGAGCAGCCTCTGTGGCCCAGGCATTTTGTTCTTTGAGAATATTAAAAACCTCACCAGCATCCAACCAACTCTACTATCTAAGTATAATGTGATGAAAAATGTAAATGGTTATTATGCCTGAGTTTGTCAGTGTTTTAGAGATTTGACTGTGGGCTGACTTGCGCTCAGTACACTCACACAGTTTCTGACCTCTCTGGAGTATAGTAGATTCCAAAAAGCCAGGTCTTACAATACAGTTAGAGACAATTTACTGGTTGTCCTAATCAATTCACCAAATGGTAAATGGACTAGTTCTTATTTAGCACTTTTCTCTCAAAGTGCTTTGTACAACATGTTTACATTTACACCACATTCATTCAAGCACTTCCATGTTTTACTAATGCTTATGATCTAACATTCACACACATTCACACTCCAACGCTTGCATCAGAGAGCAAATTGGGGTTCAGTGTCTTGCCCAAGGATATTTTGGCATGAAACCCGGAGCAGCCAGGAATCAAACCAGCAACCTTTCGATTGGTAGGTGACCTGCTCTACCTCCTGAGCTAAAGCCACCCCAAATCATAACAATCTTGTAAGGTAAAGACCCTACAATAATAGAGAGAAAACCCAACAATCAGATGACCCCTACAAGCAAGCACTCTGTGAGAGTGGGAAGCAAAAACTCCCTTTTAACAGGAAGAAACCTGCTGCAACCAGGTGGGGGTGAGGGCAGGGAGACAGGACCAAAGACACACTGGAAAACAGCCACATGATCTCAAGTCCTAGATGGCAAAAAGTTTTCTTCAACTTCATCATAGCAAACCCGAAGTTATTCTTTTCACTCTCCCCATAATCCCATACTGTATCTAGACTCTTTGTGTTTTTATGGCTAGTCCCTTGACTTTTAACTATCAAGTCAATAGTGTTGTGAGGGGCAACTTTAATCAAGTGAGAACCATCGCTACAATTCAAGCTAGTTTTGCCGATGTGGATAGGGACAAGTTTATAACCTCTCGACCTCCTCCTCGACCTCCTTGCTCGATTCCTTCTCGTTTGCAGATGAATAAAAATGGAGTTGCTCGTATTTAATAGGGATGTTTCTGGCAGCTGATATTTTAACCGACTGAAGAAGGAAAAAAAATAGACAATTGACTATTCTAATACTAAGAATCAATCAGATATCAAGTAAAATCTTAGGACTGCTTAATGGACAATAACATTTTATCACAGAGATTAGAGCATGCTATAGGTATTAAAGATACTGTGCTTGCTAAATTCAGAAAAAACTGAAGTTATTATATATTGCCCTACCATAGATACATAGATTATTGTAATTCATTATAAGTTCCCTGAAGAGCCTTCAGCTGATCCAAAATGCTGCAGGTAAAGTACTTACAGGGACAAGAAAGAGAGCATATTTCTCCCATAATGGCTTCTCTTCATTGGCTCCCTGTTTTTATTTATTTATTCTATTTTGATCTCCATTAGCTGTAACAAGTACAGCTACTCTTCCTGGAGTCAATAAGTCCCTGTTAAATTGGTTGTGGCAGATGACTGGCCCTCCCCGAGCCTGCTTCTGCCAGAGGTTTCTTCCTGTTAAAAGGAAGTTCTTCCTTGGCACTGCCACAAAGTGCTTGCTAACACATTGAGGTGACTGTTTGTTGTGATTTGGTGCTATATAAATATAATTGAATTTTTATATTATTGTATTACAATTTTATTTGTTTTACTATTTTGATTTATGCTTAGTTTTCATTTTTATGATGAGTTTTTTTGTGAGGCTGTGGTTGTTTTGGCTTCTTGTAAACCTGGAAGGTAAATGTGCCTGCCTGGTTTTCAGTTTTGACCAACCTTTGCTGCTAATTACCTATTTCAGCTGATCCCAGCATTGAACTTTTATGAAATGGGACCCTGAACTTCAGATGCTGTTTTGCTCTCAAGAAGTAAAATGCTTGATTTTTTTATTTTTTATTTTTTTGCACAATATGAGAAGAGTTTTTCATTGCTGAAATAATTTGGTGCAAAAGATTTAAGAAATGCACTTGTACATTTGAGGTCTTCAGGGTCATGCCTCATTTGGCTTGGAAAGAGTTCATCAGGGAATTGGTGGCAGACTTTTTACTTCACACAAAGGTAATTGGAGCCTGCCAGGAAAATGTGGCATTCCGATTCACAGACAGAGTGACAGATTTTCTAATACTTATTTCCATCTTGTTCACACTTTTCATAGCTGCATTGATCAAGTCATGAAAAAAGCAGCAGCGGATGAATAATTCTTCACTGTGGTACCAATGAATGCATGCATTTACATGTCGAATGAATAGGTTTTAGAGCAAGACAACGAGTGAAAAAAAAGGCTGACCCACTCGCTTAGCCTTCTTGCCATATCTCACTGGAGTTCCAGTTAGCAATTACAATCCAGCCTCACGGAAATGTGGTCCAGTCAAGCAGCATAAGAGGATTTGGAGTTCAGATACCACTTGATTAGGCCACAGTGAATCGAGCTGTGTGCTCAGTCCCATCAGGATTTCCATGGTACTTGACTGAGGAGTTACGGGCTTCAACCTGTGATCCGCTGCTTTACTTTTCCTGTGCATGTGTTTAACATGGGGAATAAGAACACCCACACAGTTTTCAATCCACTTGGTTATTGTGTATAGAAAAGCAGAGTGCACATCATAGTGGCTACTTAAAAGAGTTGTACCTATGGAGAAGGTTGCAGAGATTACACTAGTGCTGGCCCATCAGTCATTTTGGACCAGCCCACTACCCATTTACCTCTTTTATTAAATAAAAAAATGAAAAGACGCTGTAACTAAATTGAAAGCATAGGCGTGTAATTTACACTCCTTACATGTGGTGGCGGTAACACACCATATTGTTGATTACCAACCGCCATTAAACTCAAGATGAAAAAGAAAAGTCGAATGGCACTTTGCGACATTTTATGGCATGTAGCACTGCTGTTTCCTGCCGTTAGCAGATGGGATTGCACAGCGGCTGATGGAGATTTCCACCACCTGTATAGTATGAGCAACAGCAAACGACAGACAACTAACGTGAGTTTTATAAACAGCTGCTTTCGCGAAAGGGTGAATACTCAATGAAACCTCTTTGACAGAGTTTCACCGGGCATCAACAACCAACAACCAGCGCAGTCTTTTTATTTAGGAAATGGAAAGATAAACAAAGCAGAGCACAACGCAAAACACATTATCAAGTTCTTCTCATGAGACATCTGGGTGCCGGGTAACCTTGACACTGACCCAAATGGAAATCGCTACAGTCTGTTCCGATGAATATGAGACTGTGATTAAAGGATAACTGTATAGCATAACATGAATAACATGATAAAGTAACAATATGAAAAATCCCAGTCAGCGGCTTTCAGACACGTCACCACACGGTCACTTTGATGGAGGAAAAGAACATTACACAGACTCTTGGAATTCACCTTGGAGTGGGCTGAGAGAGAGCTTTCCCACTTGCACTCTTCCTTTTTATTAACAACTCCGCATCATTGAAGAATAACAGGTCTCTTGGACTCTGTGTTTAACATGTCACTTACAATGACTGACTTAAGGAAATAAAGTGTATAGATACACACACACACAACAGAGCATAAACCTTAACACCCCTACTTGCTCTGAGGTTGTTTAATCCATAATGAACTTCTTAATACTGGGTTCAAAAAACAAAAGTGTCAAACTTTAAAAGCTTAACTGTTACAGGCTTGGTCATTATGTCAGCCACCCTCTGGTTTGCTGGTCAATAGCTTAAGATGACCTTTCCTTCTTTCACTGCTGATCTGACAAAGTGGTACTTTATATCAACATGTTTGCATCGCTGTCTCTTTACAAGATTCTTAGCTATCGCTATGGTACCCTGGTTATCTTCATAAACCACAGCTGACCCATATTCATAGCAGTCAATGATTTTAAGTAGTTGCATCAAACACAGACACTCTTGAATGGTAGCAGCTGAAGCCATATATTCAGCTTCACATGTGGATAATCCAACTCTGGGCTGCTTTTTAGTCTTCCATGAAATCAGTTCCCTTTGCAGTCAAACTAACACTGTAACCAGGTATGGCGATCATCACATCAGCATGTATGTAGTTCAAGATTCTAATTTTCACATTTTTCTAACACGATTCTTTTCCAGAACTACCTTTAAGATACCTTAACACATGTTTTACAGTAGTCCATTGTTGCTCTGTAGGTTCTGCAAATACTGTGACAGCTTGCTCACTACAAAACTTAAGTCTGGCCTGGTGCACATGGTCAAATAAATAAGTCTGCCAACAGCATCTCTGTATTTTTTCATTTGTTCATTCTTTCTGTCTCTTCTTTCTAGACGGTCTATTCTTTCTAGTCCAGGTTTTGTTCACAAGGTGTAGTTCTCAGGTTGCAGTCCTGCATATCAAACCTCTCGAGTATTTTATTTACATACTCTGTTTGAGACATTTTCACAAAGTCTTCAGTCTGTTTAAAGTCACTAAGAAAAAACTCAGTTTTCCCAAATTAGAAACCCTTCAGTCAGAACCTCTTTCACATCATTTAGTACTTTTTCATCAGTAGCAGTGATGATCACATCATCTAACCATACTACAAGAATGACTTTATCAGTTTCTGCCTGCTTGGCCGACACAATAATCTGCTGGATTTTTTCAACGTTGTTTTCACACAGGTAATTAGCCAAAGTGTTGTTCCAATTTCTACCCACCTGTTTGAGACCATATGAAATGATTTGTTCAGTTTACACACCAACTTTTCATTTTCATTTGCTCCCTCTTTGTAACCTTCTGGCTGCTACAGGTATATCTCACAGTCTATGCATGGAGATATGCGGTTTTAATGTCCATTTGATGAAGGATGAGGTTTTCCTGTGAACTCTAATGCTAGCTAGGCTGGCAGTAGGGCAGAAAGTTTTATCATAATCAGACCCCTTCTTCTGACTAAACCCCTTTGCCACATATCTAGTTTGAATTTTCTGCACTCTTTTTCATTGTATAAACCCGTTTTCGCCCACTGCCTGCTTGCTTCAGGTAGGGTTGTTGGAGTAAATGTATTGTTTTCTCTGCGCGACAGCATTTCCCCATCCATTGCTTTTCTCCATTCCTTAGAGTTTTCAGAATGTACAGTTTCTGTAGCAATAATCAATACTTGTCAACACCTGATCATCAACTTCCTTGTCTGTCACATATTCATTCAGGTAACTTGGCTTTTTCCTCATCATGGAGGGGTAACGTGTCGAGTCTGGATCTGTGTGATCACAGATGGTGTCAGTTTTGCAGTTCGACTCTAATAAGCAGACTGGGTCCTGATTTTGCTCAGGTGTTTAGAGACACCCGTCTCTTTCCTGGACTTTCTTTGCATCTCAAACTCGTCCTCTGACATTACATCAGTTTGTGTCTGTTGCTCTACAGCCATTTTGGACCTTTTTATATAACTTTGCTTTGTGTGGAAAATAGATCAGGCAGGCCGGGCTATTATTGTCATATCCTACAAAAATTCCCTCCTCACATTTTGAGTCTAAGTTCCCCTTGTTTTGCTTGTATGTATCACAGGCTGAAGCTAATTTCTGCATCCTGGACAGATTTGGTCTTTTTCCACATGCTTTTTGGTGTTTGTCCTGTACGTCTGTTACAACATCTGTTTTGTGGCTGCTGTTTGAACTGCATAAACCCACAATGCTTTAGGTAAGTTGCTCTATATCAGCATACAACTCTCCATGTCAAAGAGTGTGTGCCAGTTTCGCTCTGCAGTGCTGTCGTGGTGTGGCAAGTGTGGCGCCGAGGTCTCATGTCTGATACGGTTTTTGTTCAGTAGTGCCTGATAACACTTGATAACACTTTACCCAACAAATCTGGCTAAGTGGGGCATGTGCGCTGTGCGTATATAGTTGTGCTGCACATCTACAAAATACTGTAATTTGTAATTTGTTCATCTGTATTATATGTGTACATTTATATCATATCTAAATCGTATACTTATTCATATTTATAATTTCGCTTAAGCACTTCTGGATGGATGCAAACTGCATTTCATTGCCTGTACTTGGACATGTGCAATGACAATAAAGTTTAATTCTATTCTATGTTGGAAAAAGTTTGAGAACCACCGGCTTACAGTAACCTTATCGCTAGTGCTGCATGATTCTAACCAAATTGATTATCACATTTGATCAATATTGAGATTAGTATTATTATTAATTTATTTTAGTAGCAATTTTTTTATTGGACTTTTGTGTAAAAATGACATTGCTTTCTTGCCCATGCTGTGCTACAATCCTAATGTACAAATGTTTGCATCAAAATAAAATTAGTCCTCTTTATTCCTCTAAATTCAGTGCTTAGAAGGAAAATATATTAATTTAAAAACATTGTTGGTCATTTCAGTGGATGGAAATGCAGACATGCTGTACAGGCTTGCTTTTATGGATATAAGAATTGATGTTGGATGATTTCAGCAACGACAGCATTGTTTTTCTTGGCGTTCAAACATTGATTTGGTTTAACCTATCTCTAGCCCTAAATCCAAAGTAATTCCTAACAAAAGAATGATCCAGACATTAGAATTTTGTGTTTGTCTTTTAACACAGTGTTATTCATCAGGACTTATCAAGGAAACAAAGCTACGTGGTTGAGGTAACATCTGCGTCAGGCTTTGACTTATGCATTATTATTCGCTTTTATTTGTTTAGCACCAAATCACAATAACAGTCATCTCAGGGCGTTTTATATTGTAAAGTAAAGACCAAACAATTACAGTCCCACAAACGTGTCTGTGGACACATTTCTGTTTGGCCAGCGAGTGGACAGGTGCTTTCACCCACCACAAATACGATCCCTCAACATGGATGGCCTGTGTGTCCAAGATACATTTTAACACTCATTTTTATTTCAGCTCTTTGTTTGCTTTAACTTAGCTCTTGACAGAGGGTGGCTGAAGGACCAACAGCACAAGCAAGAGTGGCCCACAGATCGGTTGTACCACATACTTTTTGAAACTGCCTCAATCTGACAACAGCGCTCTCTACAGGTTGGTGGGCCAATCTCTGGACTGTCAGCACAGGGGTACATCGCCATGGTAATTTAGGTTGCTCTGGAGTAGGTTTCTGATTAAAGATCAACAGGTATGAAATCATAATATACTAACCAATAACTTGTTTGGAAAATAGCATCACCATCCCTGGGAAATCCTTCGGACCATATACACTGCTCAACAAAAAAACAAAGGGAACACTTAAACAACACAACATAACTCCAAGTAAATCAAACTTCTGTGAAATCAAACTGTCCACTTAGGAAGCAACACTGACTGACAATCAGTTTCACATGCTGTTGTCCAAATGGAACAGACAACAGGTGGAAATTATTGGCAATTAGCAGGACACACTCAATAAAGGAGTGGTTCTTCAGGTGGGGACCACAGACCACTTCTCAGTACCTGCTCAGTGACTGATGTTTAGGTCATTTTTGAATGTTGGTGGTGCTTTCACACTCGTGGTAGCATGAGATGGACTCTACAACCCACATGACTGGCTGTGGGTTGTAGTTCAGCTCATCCAGGATGGCACATCAATGCGAGCTGTGGCAAGATTCAAGGTTCACACTGAGCACATGTGGCAGACGTGACAGAGTCTGGAGATGCTGTGGAGAGCGATCTGCTGCCTGCAACATCCTTCAGCATGACCGCTTTGGCAGTGGGTCAGTAATGTGTGGGGTGGCATTTCTTTAGAGCCCTCCATGTGCTCACCAGAGGCAGCATGACTGCCATTGGGTACTGAGATGAGATCCTCAGACCCCTGTGAGACCATATGCTGGTGCGGTTGGCCCTGGGTTCCTCCTGATGCAGAACAATGCTGGACCTCATGTGGCTGGAGTGTGTCAGCAGTTCCTGCAAGATGAAGGCATAGAAGCTATGGACTGGCCCGCCTGTTTCCCAGACCTGAATCAGACTGAGCACATCTGGGACATCATGTCTCGCTCCATCCACCAACGTCACGTTGCACCACAAACTGGTCGAGGTCTGGGAGGAGATCCCTCAGGAGACCATCCATCACCTCATCAGGAGCATGCCCAGGTGTTGTAGGGAGGTGATACAGGCAGGTGGAGGCCACACACAATACTGAAGGTGGATCAGCATCAACCTTCATTAAAGGTGGATCAGCCTGTAGTGTGTGACTCCAAATCCAGGCCTCCATTGGTTAATAAATTTGATTTCCATTGATGATTTTTGTGTGATTTTGTTGTCAGCACATTCAACTTTGTACAGAACAAAGTATTCAATGTGAATATTTCCTTCATTCAGATCTAGGATGTTATTTGAGTGTTCCCTTAATTTTATTTTGTTTTTTTGAGCAGTGTATATATATATGTGTGCATGTGTGTTCCTAAATCAGGACACCTATTTGTATTTGCAAACTTGCATCAAATTTGCATGTAGACAAAACCTACTTTTGAATTATGTTTTTAGATTTATTCTTCACTTTCTCTGAGTCTGTAAAACACCAGCAAGGCTGCAGCTGAAAGAATAAGGACTAAAACTGTCTTTTAAATATTAATTTAATGGAATTCTCCATCGGAGAATTATAATCCATCAGATTCTCCTGCATCTTAATTATAGAGCTGTGATCTTGATAGCTTATCATTTTTGCCAGCTTTCTTTTCTGGCTTCAAATATTTCATGAATATCTCTTTTTCAGTCTTACTGACTAAAATGCTTAAAGTGCCCATTCATTCAGCCATTCAAAGTTCATTCAGCGCTTTTAGTACCAAACAATTGTGCAGCGCTTTGTCTACAGCAGTAAATCTCTCAGTCATTGATGTGTAAAACACTGGCTATGAGATATGAAGTGGAAACTTGAGATTGAGCGTAATAATAGCTGTTAACACAAAGAGCTACATCACATATTCATTGATTTTAATTGTTGATAAAACGCTGCACTGAAGATCTTCGTCTCGGGAGAAATTGTGACCTTAACTGTCTCCAAAATGAACAGTTTGTAAACATGTTTGTCTCTGCTTAACCATGATCACCATTTTCCCCAGGTTCTAAAAGAAGAAGTTCAGGATCCTGGAACTAGAGAGTTATTTGTTTTCCAACTGAGAGTTAAATGAGATGATCACTTTAGTAAATTTGAAATTACACCCTGCAGACAATTAGCTGAGCACTAGAACCACCGAATTCAAACTCAAATTCAGGTCAAGTTGGCCCCCTTGGCATGAATTAAAGATGACTTTTGCTGGCATTTTCGTGCATGACCTTAAATTAAAAGCTTTTGCAGGAGTGCATCTTTTTTTTTTTCTCCCATGTCTTTGCCTCTTTGTGGATTTACGCAACTGAATTCACTGGGATACAACCCAGTATTTCACGAGCTAATGTAGCTAATTTCCTTCCTCCACACTGACAGTTTATATTGTTTTAACACTGACAGTATAGAGTTTGTATAAAGATGGAATTCAGTGAATGAAATTATCTGACCATGAACACCACAGACATGCACACCAGTCCAACACAGAGCTCTAAATTCACAACAGTACAGCAAGCTGCAATAAACTGCAGTATTTTCATGCAACCTGTGAATAACACACTCGGTGTACCTCTTAGTTTTGCAAGACTTTTCACAATATGAAAAATCACAACTTCACATCATACACAGATCCATCATCTGATTTTAAAATATTGAAGCTTTAAATCTCGAACTTATCAGATGTCCCTGAGCAGTTCTAACCGTTAAATCTAACCTCTCTGCTTCCTCTCCTCCTCTTCCTCCATCTCCGAGTGAACTTCTGTCTCATTTATCTCCCTGGAAACACAGCAGCTCTTAGCTAGCAGACACACTGTGTGACAAACTGCAGATAGTTTGTGTGGTTGCTGATATTTGTTGAGCATTTAGAAACGTTACATTTGAAATTTCCTGCCTCAAGTTACTCCCTTTATTTCCACTCCTCTTCTGTAGTGCTAGCTAACATGCTGAAGTACTGCGAGCACAACTTACACACCAAAAGTACAGCACTATAACTGACACATGCGTCATATGGTTTTAACTCTTTCATGTCTTTGTATGTGATGCGTCTTGAGGATGGATAAGTCAGTTTCAGAGCAGTTTGATGTTTGATGGGCGGAAATAAAAACTTTCCTTCGGATGTGTTAAATCTCAAGTAATGTTTTGAAAATGTAAAGAGTAGAAAGTACTGATATCTGTATAAAAATATTGGGGGTAAAAGTAAAATGTTAGAAAAGTAAATACTTCAATTAAAATACAGATACCTGAAAATTATACTTAAGTCCAATAAAAAAAATATTTGTACTTTGTTACTTGTCACCTCTGGAAAGCACTAAGTAATGCCCTCGACCAGCATGCCCTGTATGCACACTGACTCCATTGTGAAAGAAAAACATCATACCAATAGTGAATTTGCAGGTGGGGGCATCGTGGTGTGGAGCTGTTTTTCAGCACTGGCACACTTCATATAATTGAAGGATGAATGGAAAAATGTTCCGAGACCTTCATGATAAAAATCTCTGCTGCCACGAAGAGGATGATGATGGAACGAGGGTGGAAATTTTAGCAAGAAAATGATCCCAAGCACACAGCAAGGAAACGGTCAGCTGGTTTCAGAGAATGAAAATGAAGCTGCTAGAACGGCCAAGACAATCACCTGACCTGGATCCACCTCAACATCTGTAGGTGGAACCGAAGCTTAGAGTTCATGGATGCAGTCACAGAACTTTCAGGGTTGGAAGCGTGTGTGGGAGAATTTGCCAAAATGACACCTGAGCAGCTTATGCAACTAATTATTTCTATGACATAAATAGATTTCAGTAAGTTTGTTCATTTATCATTATTACACATGACTTCATTTTTGACATCTGTGGTTCGATTTCCTTGTGTGTGCAGATTGGACGGGTTGTTACCGTCATCTGGTGAGAATTTAATGTCAATATCACCTTTAGAAATATATTCACTTGGAAATCTGGTGATGGGTGTAATATTTTACCTACTGTACTTTCTGTTATACTGAACACTGGAATAAAGGATTGTGAACACTCCTGTTGACCTCCGACCTTTACACATGACTCATGGTAAATGTTCTTATATAGTGCTATTCTACTCCACTCAACATACCTCATTCACACAAGTACTTTTTTCTACGCCTAAATGCCGTCCATCGAACATTCACGCTTCAGCGAATGCACTGGAGAGCAACTCGGTTCAGAATCTTTGGCATACTTTGGCATGTAGACAGGAGCATTTTTTGTGATTTGATTCTATATAAATAAAATTGAATTGAATAATTCTTTCAATTTTGATAACATCATTGGCTGAAATGCAGCCATAAACCATGACAGACCCTCCACCGAGTTTTACAGATGACTGTCTGTTGTTCCACTCTCATGACCTCCTCCAGACATTTTGATAATGACCTAAACAACAATTTCCAATTTGTCCTTAAGACTCATTACTGAGTGCCATTTTTGAGTAATTCAAAATTCATATTCAAATAGCTTAACAAACAAAAAACAACAACAAACAAAAAACAATAAAAAAAACGCTCTTGTCTTTTTATTTTAAACTAAAGAAGTTTGTGAACGTATATATGTTGTTGTAAAATCCATGGTACTCTGATGCAAACATCTAATAAGCAAACCTGTCATTGACACCAAGTAGTACCTCTTACATGCATATTAATGCAACATCTGCATATATGAGATTATCCTGAAGAGGGAAAAACATGACTAAAATCCCTAGTGATTATGTCAAAAGTATGTAGGGTAATTAGGCATGAAAACTACATTTCTGGAATGTATAGTTGTGAGATGTTCACTCATGAATTATGGAGTGTTTGATTTTTTTAAAGTTAGGTTGCTTTAACTTGTGCCTGCTCATCTGTTAGCAGAGAAGGGTTTACTTCCTGTGAAATGCCAACGTTCCAAGGTGGTCTAAAACATCAGCACACTGCTGCCGGTGTTATTTTAGTACAGAAGGAAAAAGGGGGAGAGAGTCGTGTGTGGATGGTTAGACATGATAAGATGTGACGCCTCCAACCCCAGGTAAAAGAGCAGAGAGGGAGGAGTGCAGTGGAGGGAAGGTAAAGGGATGGCGGAGGAGACAGAGGGATCACAAAGCTCAGTCAACACACCAGGAGATGTCAGAGCACTTTGTGGTTACCGTGACAGGCAGACTGTACCGATCACACACTTGCTCACCTTCAGTGGTGGTGTGTGTATACTGTTAAAAGGCAGGGGTGGGGGCTGGTGAGTGATCTGAAAAAAAGATTTTGGCAGCAATGTCCTGGTGTGTCAGTGTGGTTCTGCGTTTGCCATGTGTCCCTGTATTGCTAAACATATCTATGAATACCTGCAGGTTTCTACTGCAGACAGGTATGTTCTGTGTGAAGAGGTAAATGTGAACAAATTGATATGTATCAGGCATATACAGTATCTGTCTGAAATATTTAAGGTACATCGTTGGGCTATAAATGACAACTCTTAGTGGCCAAAATCTTGCATTGTCAACATTTCATGCCACATAATTTCTCTTTTCAGCCTTCAGAGAGCAAAATCAGTTAGACAGGAGGTACAGCAGGGCACCTATTGAGCGGAAGGTTGGTGGTTTGAGTACCTTTGGGCAAGATGCTGAACCACATTTTCCGATGTAATCGTCAGAGCATGAATGTTAGGTAGCATGCGCTTGTATAGATAGGTGTGAATGGGTAAATGCATTGCTTGAAGTGCTTTGAGTGCACAGCTAGAGTAGAAAAACACTACATAAGAACTAGTCATTTACCATTTAAAGTAATCTCCAGGCTCAGGGAGGTGCCGTCTTTAACCGTGACCAGTTGGAGGTGAGGGGATTATGAGTGCAAAATGTAACAAACACACTGCCAGTGCAGTAAAAGCATCCCTGGATAGAAAAACGCTGTCAGTCATGGATTGGCCTCCCCAGAGCCCAGATTCCGACATTACTGAAGCAGTGTGGGATCATGTTGATCAGGCAGAAACATCCAAAGAAGAACTTTGAATGTCTTTCAAGGAGCCTAGAAATCCATTCCTGATGCCTACTTAAAGAAATTACAGAAAGCTGCCTCAGAGAATTCAGGCTGTGCTGAAAAATAAAGGTGATCATACCAAATATTGATTTTTCAAGTGCTGTTTTAACCTTATAAACTGCATTCCCATGCATTTTTGCATGTTTCAGTAAATGGTTGCTCCAGTTTCCTGTAAAATAGAAAGACATTAGAGATTTTTGCACAATAGCTGCTGAGGATACTGAGTTGAGGACCAAGTGGATCGTCTCGAGGCTGTTGCTGCGGGATTTGAGGCTGGCTATACAATACTGTATATTTGTTACATTTTGCACTCATTATACGCAAATTAAAGTGTATTTGTCATGTACAAGTGTATTTATTATGTTGATATAACATAATCACAAGCAAGTCGAAATTTTAATAACACACAAAACAAAACTCAAAGTCCAAAAGCTCAAAACATCAGGGACCATGACAGTACCCCCCACTCAAAGGCTGGCTCCCAGTGGCCATGATCAGAAAACAAAGTTCAAACCAGTACAGGTGGAAGGAGGCCAGGACCGAGGTCTCGAGACTAAACAAACAAAAACAAAGAGTCCAAAAAAAGGCATTTCAGGAGGTCACCCAGGCCAAGGGACAAGCAGTTCAGGAGGCCAGCCCCAGACGTGGAGACCCACCATGGAGGCGAAGCAGATCAAGAAGCCGGCCAGTGGTAGTAGAAATCATTTGCAGTATTTCTCTTTCTTCCTCTTGAATGCTGCTTCTAGCCCCACCCACTGCCAACCCCCCCCCCCCCATGTTATAGTGAGCTCTGCCATAATCACTGCCCATGCTGAGGTGGACCACAAGATGATATCTGGTCATAGAGAAGTTATTGTGATCGTTGGGAAATTGAGCTGGCATTCGAGGTCCACTCTCAAGTTCCAATCACACCCAGGCTTTAGCAGTGATCTTTCATTTCGGCTGCTTTTCTCTTCCCTGGCTCCTTGTCTCACAAAGTGGATTATCTGCTGGGATGTTGCTAGCTGGTCTTTGCTTGCTCCAAGCCTGCATGCTTCCAGCACCTCTGCCAGTTTGCGCAATACTCTGTCATGATGCCACCTATACCGACCCTGCGCCAAGGATGTTTTAGAGCTGGAGAGGATGTGCTGCAGACTTGGGCCTGGACCATTGCAGAGCTGGCAGATTTTTCCAGAGCCAAACCACAGCTGGAGGTTGCTGGGGCTAGGGAGTGTGACACAGGTGGTTTTAATAATGAAGCTTAATCTAGCTTGGTGCATCCTCCACATGTCTGTCCAGTTTATGAACCTGCCGATCACTCTCAGACTCTCCTCCGTCCTTCACTTGTTACCCATTTGGAGTGGTACTTTGGCATCTCTTACAGATTGAACTGATGAGTCCCTCGGCTCTAGCACAAGCCTCACCTTCTCCTGTCTGTAACTGAGGATGATAGATTTCAGTGGCAGCTGAAGGATGTTTCAACCAAAGAGGGCTGTGCTGGAGAGGCTATGTGGTAGGTCCAGCCACTTGCAGATGAAACTACTGGCCTTGGCATCCATCTTGGACACTATAGTTGATGTTATCTCGCACAGTTTGAGAGGCCACATGAAACGTTGGTAGAGAGTAAACTGATAGCACCAAACCTTGAGTTTCCCTTGGAGATGGCATCTGTCAATCCTTTTCCGGCCTTCAAAGAGTTGTTTCATGGTGGTAGCAGTCATATGACTGTCTGATATCTCGACAGTATACAGTCTCCCAAGGCTTTGCACAACCAGTAGCAGAATCCTTTCCCTGTTCACTGTGAAGGAGATGAGGTCGTCCCTGGTTCCTTTGTGAATTGAGAGACTGTGAGACTTGGATGTTCTTCAAACCATTTGAAGAACCGGACAGTATGAGTCCCAGTTGATAGGACGCTTGTTACATCGTCCATGTAACTTCACAAGGCTGGAGATCGTTGACCTGAAGGCGATATTACTCCTCGAACCATCTGTCAACCCACCAATCAGGACAATCTCAAAGGTACAAAATCCAAGAACACTAGCACAAAGGCTCGTGGGACAGAACTCATGAGGGGATAGGCTGCTCCAAAGGGTCACTGTTATTTGTGAAAAGATGGACCAGGGAGGGAGATTGCAAAGTTTCATCTTATTTTAGCAAGTTGCTCTCTATATTAGGCATACCATATTTTCCAGACTATGATGCTTTTTTTTTCATAGCTTGGCGGGGGTCTAACTATTACTCTGGAGTGACTTACATGTGAAATTATTAACACTATGTCATTACTTTATTTTGATGGTGCCTTGATGGCGGCCTTACTCAATTGTCACGGTAGGTGGAGAATTCTGGTCGTCACTACGGTACGTCAAACTGTGACATCATTATGTTTTTGTGACTGTGTCGTCTTCGCCCATGGTGTTTGTACGGGGGAGATGTGTTTTATGAAGCCTTTTATGTTCAATAAATATGCCTGAAGGTTAAAGAGAAGTGGAGTCACGTCTCACTTAATGTATCCTCCACATGCAAGAGGAAAGAGAAGCCTTCCACCCAGCTCAACACATTGTTATATAATTTCACGTGTTCGTTATTTTCACACTGACAACCGAAAACATCCTGTCGGGATTCAGAAAGACTGGAACAATTGGAACTGCAACTGATGACCAGTCTAACGAAAGCAACGCAGAACAGGAAGTGGTGCTTCGTCTACTTCCGCAGTTGGCGAAGTTGTTTATAAGTGATGCTGAGGATGAAGAATTCAGTGAGTGATATTGATGTTCGGTAACCTTGTTAGCATGTTCTTTATGCTATGTTTATATGAAACAACTGTTACACGAACATACCAGACACGTACTCAGTTCGTAACACATTTAACGTCACGTAACTGAATGTGTTACGTTAGCCTGTTCCCCTCGTTGCTTTCATCCATCTATCCTAATTGCCTTTCAAGATGAAATGTCTGTTCTTGGTCTCTGATTTAATCAAATAAATTTCCCCAAAAAGTGCGTCTTATAGTTCGGAATGACTAATATTTGTTCTTTTCTTCTTTATTATGCAATTTCTTGGCTGCTGCGACCTACACTCCAGAGCAAGTTATAATCCAAAAAATATGGTAAATGCAATTTTAACCACCCCACCCCCCAAAAAAAAAAAAATCAAAAAAAAAATCAAACAACAAAAAAAAACAAAAAACAAAAACACACACAAA
>VOQJ01001153.1:18491-49302 GCA_015052665.1 Apistogramma diplotaenia | reverse complement strand
CCCCCAACACTCTCTCATCTAAAGCCACAACCGCCCCCCCACACCACCCTTTTTATAATAACCAAACCCATTAAGGGGGGGGGAACCCCCCCCCCCCCCCCACACACACACACACACACACACGCTCTGTCATAGTCATCTGATCTCATTTCTGCATGCATGGGAACAGCAGCTTTCCTACACAACAATGGAGCCCCTTTAATTATCACAGACAGTGTCCTCACTTAAGTGATGACAGCTAAAATGTATGCCTCAGTCATGAGATGAGCAGTTCGGGCATTCAGGCATGTAGCTTCAGAGGCATGGTGATAATTGATCACATTGTAGAACTGTGTAAGAAGTACAAAGGTGCATAGTGTTATTTTAGCCTAGATTACCACACTGTCGGAGCCTCACGCAGTGTGAATATTGCAAATGCTTACGGATATATTTGGCTGTGACCTGTCAGTTGGATTTTACCCATTTCTGGCAAATTCTTTGAGTGTCGTTGTTTATTTTTGGTTGCTCTGACTGCCTTCCTCAACCTTATATTACAGACTAGGGCATGCACCGTTAAAGAAAAAGTAGCATACTGGAATTGTTAATGTGAAACAGGGTTAATTTGTTCGGCCTCATTTCCGTTGCTGACAATTCACTTACATTAAGATAACAACATAAAGACAAGATGACACAGAAGCATGAAAGAATACAGAGTGTGTTATTATAACAATGACATAAGTCAAGGCTTTAGAAAAAAGCTGGCTGTCACTAGTTCCTCAACTCATGCAATCAGGTCTATCCATACAGAAGGGAGAGATTCAGGAGGATGCTGTATGTGGGACAAATTAAACAGGCTTTATACTCTGGGTTTTAAAGCATGGCCTCTTCAGCTCACCAAGGAAATTGAGTTTGTGACCGAAAAAATGCACTTTCCTCTTAACCCCCTGACCGGCCGTCACAGACGCACAAACTTTCTCTTTGAAGGCTAAACGGGCAGAAACGAGGGAGGATTGCCTGTTCTGGGGAGTTATGGAGGCCCTGATCCTATTACCCGCCCCCTTGAAAAATGTGTGTGCAGGCCCCAGGAGCTTTTAACCTTTCGCTGCTCTGCGCTTTGATTCATGGGGGCGGCGGTGCTCTCTGCAAGTGTTGCCTTTTTGTCAGTAGTGCACTGGCCACTGGAAAATGTGGAGCCAGTGGTTTTTGGCCACAAAGTAAGTCTGACTCTGTCTTGTCTGTAAGTGGAGGGATTCCCTTTGTCCAGAGAAAAAGAAGGAAAAGGGAATAAGGAAGGCCCGTTTAATCCTGCTGACAAACAGACACACAAAAAGCAGTGATCAGCTTTCACTTTTAAGAAGAAAAAAATATATATATACACTTTTATTGCAGCAGGTCTCATGCCGCAAAAATGTGTTTGGTAGTCTCAGTTTGGCATGTCCATCATAGAACCACATATACAGAAACCTGCAGGTTAATGGCAGGCTTGCAGTACAAATAAAAAGTTCTAAGGCAGAACAAACATGCCATAGTTATAATGTTGAAAAACAATCATGTGATAGACAACGACAAAGACACACACACACACACACACACACACACACACACACACACAGGTATGTATGAAAAAGACAGCCAGCTGAAAAACATGTTTATTTGATAAGATTCCTGAATGATTCATTTCACTCAGGACTTTGGAGAGTACAAGGTTTGTTTCCAAATAAAGGCATCTCATCAGTGAGTCTTCAGGCAGGAAATTGGGACACAGTCTTTGGAAATGAAGTGTATTTGTCATAGGATTTGTGTGAGAGTGTAAACTGTACCGCCTTATAACAAACACTCCAGATCACAAGAAAATAAAGGCAGATGAAGAAGCTCAAAAGGATATGAAGGAACTAATATGGGCACTATATGAATAAATACATCTAATCAAGAGTCTGTATTTATCTGCAAACTACTTGATTTTCCATTACATAATGCGGTTTCATAAACAGAATTTATTGTACTTTTGTAATGCTTAGCTATAATGTAATTAGTTCTATTTAATTCCAAGAACCAGAACATTAAAAAAAAAAAGCTGACAAAAGAAGGTATGGCACCTCCCAGAACTCGAAGGCACACTCTTTTGTTGCCAGTCAACAAAGAAGAGCCTTTAGGCTTAGCCAATATTTCATGACAATCACGCATTCGTTGGCCTCAGCGATATCTACGTGTGTGGCAGTTCATAACTCCCCGAGCACCTCAGCTAACGTGTTGGTTCAAATACCACAGCGAAGCTCTGAAAACAGGCATTAAAGTAGCCTAAATCCCCCAAGTAGCTGTGTGCTTAGCATGGTCTCTGAAAGGTATCCAGCCGTTTATGTGAAACCTAAGCACTTCTTGATCAAAGGCTTTCAGAAGACTGAGGTGAATGAGGAACCTTGTAGAAATCTCACTTGATTACTTTTTTTTTTTTGCAGTCAGCATGAGAAATGGAGTGTATGTGTGAGTTTAGTGTCTCTAAAGACAGGAATCTTTCACCAGGGAGGGTAGATTAACACATCAAATCCAGCCTTTCAATCAATTGGGGGGTAATGGAGCGATAGAAAACGTCTGCGCACCACCTGCCCTCATGGCAGCTCTCTCTTTTGCACAGCCTCATATACACACTGTGGGTCAATTTCACAACATAAGACAAACTTTGAATTTATTGTTTTATTTAGAAATAGTAGACAGATTATGTTTAATGAGACAAAAAAAGTTAGTAGTGACTGCAGTTCAATAAAAATAAACAAATGCAGATGAAATATGTGAATAAATCCATCATCCATCCATCCATCCATCTTTTTGCTCCTTATGATTTTACCATGCATATCAAGGCTAATACTGTACATCTCTATTACACTGACCAAAGAACTGAAGCCTGCAAAACTCTTGGCAGCAGTTGCAGCAGAGTGAGTTTGTGTTTGCACAAACTTGAACCATGACCTCTTCCAGCGGCCTCACAGCCCCTATCACTGACCCATCAACAAACTAATTTGTCAACAGTGACCTTCCAAGTCTGAACCAGACTCAATGACCTGTCCGCTCCAGCCACCAGAGATTGCTTTTCCTCACAATCAATAAGAGAAGTTTACTTAAATGAGGCAAGCAGTCTAAAGTGCTAAAACGTGATGTTTTTGTTTCTTTATGCACACACTGCTGTTCCTGTGCATGTTTCATCAGCACACTCTCATTTTGAAAGGCTTTAAGTATTAGTTTGTGTGCTTTATATTTCAGCTATCAACATCAAACATGCGGTATATGTATGTATTGGACTTGTGATCATTTCAACAGTATATAAACTACAACATATTCATTTATTTCTGACAATATATATTACATTTGGTGCATTTGTTATTTGAATTTGTAAGTGATGTAATCAATTATTTTTTCTTTAGAATGTTTCTTTCAATTTTTTTAATTTAATTACACCAGGTCATAGCATTCAGCATGTACAGTACCGGAGCGCTGTAGCCTTCCTTTCACGGGTTTTGCAAAACTCACGTAAAAAGTGCAGACAACAAAACATTCTAATAATAAAGTAGATGCTAATGGCACTTCCTACCTTGGAAAATCCATGATCACGTTATCAGCGTTAACTATCACATGGTTTTATGCAAGCCGCTAACTGCAATGACAGGAAGTGCTGTTATTTTTTCATACATATTAAAATCCGGGATATAAAGATTGTATTGATTGTATTGATTGTATTGATATATAGTTGAAATGTTCCAGAAACATGGTAAAGTTAAAGTCTGGCCAGCTTGTTCTATCGTAGGCTGAAAAAGGTTAAACATTTGGTGAAATCAAGTAGTTGTAGAATTCACCTCTATATTTTATAGTGAAAGTAAGAGGATTTCCACATGCACATCTGAAGGGACTGGAACAAAACTGCTGTGTAGGCTTAAGAAAACCACTTATCAGGGAGGATAACTGGGGAAAAAGGCTTCAATTTGCTAGGGAGCATAAAGATTGGACTCCAAAGCAATGGAAACAAGGTCATGTGGTCTGATGAGTCCAGACTTAGCCAGAGTGATGTATGCATCAGAGCTAGAAGAGAGGCAGATAAAGTGATGCACCCATCATACCTACCACATAAGCCTGTGGGAGCAGCGTTGTCTGGGGTTTCTTCACTTGGTCAGATGTAGGTTCAGCAACATTAGGTGACCAGAAAAATAAATAAGGTCAGCTGACAACCTGAACATACTGAATGACCAGGTTTTCCATCAATGGATTTCCCATCCCTGATGATGTGAGCATATTCCAAGATAATGCCAGGACTCATTGGGCTCAAATCATTAAAGAGTGGTTCAGGGAGCAAGAGATAAGAAATAATGTTTTGGCTTACAACAGCATTAAAGTGTATTAAAGCATATTATATCTTATAATAGTGATGCTAAATAATGTTTTGATTAAATATTTAGATCAAATTAGACACAGTCAAGACATGGCATCGTCAGGACATGGGGTGTGTGGTGTGGTTGCAGCTCTGTTTGTTGTCTTTCTTTACCTGTAGCCTGGAGAGCTGAGTCTCCAGAGCTGGAGCTTTTGTCTCGAGGACATTTGTAGGTTTGTGTAAAAAGAAGCAGAAATGAGGGCAAGAGCTCAGCAGTGCATGTAGTTTTGAGGAGGAAGTTGAATCTATGACTGATCCGGCCCTGGACCTGTAGAAACACTGAATAGTTTTTCTCTATCTCCTGTGACCCAACACATCATCAGTACTCTCCTTATGAATCTCTGTCATGCAGGAGAAATAAATCTAAGAAGTTTTGTTAGAGGAGTACTAGAGTAATAAATGTCTCTTTCCCTCTGTTCATCCTCACCATTCATGCGCGATTTCTCTTTCTGTTTTTTCACTTTCATCCTCACCCTCCATCCTCCGGCCTCCTCACTGACAGAATATAGCCAATAAAATGACAAATGTTTTAATCTAGCTGCTCTCACCGTTCCATAATCTCAAACACCACAGGGGCTAATGGCATCATTAATGGAAGGAAAACTCAATGACAAGTGGAAGATGTTGAAAACAGGACATGCAGCAAGGTACGCCATCTCAAGTCCACTGCGGCTCACCCAGGTCAGACGGAAACGCTGCTTTACAGCCATCACTTACTGCTGCTCTAAGCTAATGACTTGAAACCTGTGATTTAGTTTGTTGTTGCTGAAACTGGACATGATTGCACTAAGCAGCACAGTGATGTTAGCTCTTATCAAGCATAAAATGTGCCCACATGGGTGCACACACACACACACACACACAAATATATGTAACTTGCTGTGTAGAAGGTTACTTGTGTGATGTGCCAGTGCCTCCTTGGCATGTGTCACAGTGTTCAACAGCAGATGGAGAGAGCCTGCATTAACGGTGATGGTAGAGCAATTCTCTGAGGGCTCGTTCCACTCATTCTCTCGTTTTAAGCGCTATGAAAAAACAAAACAAAAAAAAAGCTGTATTTCAAAATTGTCAAAGCTGCAGAGGGGACTGTGTGAAAATGTGATAAGACAAAACAACTGCACTAAGCACCGGGGCACAAAGGAGATTCTGGAAGGTAAAAATACAGACCTCTCTGTGTTTGACTCCTGACAGAGTGTGTTTTGTGAGCAATGTTGGGAAATAAAGTGGAAAAAAATGCCAAGAATGGCATCCAATTTAAAAGTTTAACAAAAATATTCCTTAGATACATTTCTACAGTTTAGGAAATGTATAAAATTGTCGTTGAAGTCTGACCCTTTATTTTGGACTGTTAAAAAAGGTAGCTAGCAGCTGGCATGACATTCAAGATCAAACATTATAAATCATCACATTTAAGAAAGTGCACAACTTGACCTGTTTGATTTGGGAAAACACTTTTCCTTTTTTACTGTTAGAGGTTTGTATTAAGTGTGGCCAAAGACACAATTAATGCAGCCTATCATGATAATGGTGACTATTATAGTCGTACTGACCACTCTAAGCACTTTAGACAGCAAACCACATTTAAACATGCATTGATTTATTCTACACACTTTAAGCACTTTGCCGATCTCACATGCATGGCCAATTTAGAATCACCAATTAACCTAACATGCATGTCTGCGAAATGTGGGAGGAAGCGTGAGTATGCATGCAAACTCCTCACTGAAAAGCCCCAGCTGTGGTTTGAACAGGAAACCTTCTTACTGTGAGGTGACAGTGCTAACCGCGGCAACGTCATGCCACCTCAGCTACATTTCTCAGCTCAGGCTGTGCGCACAGAAGCCCAACTCACCTGCAGTACAGTCCTTGTGTTTGTGACTTACAGCCAATTTTAATAAAGTTGTGTCAAAAAGAGAGGTGGCTTCTTTCAGACAGTGGATAAACAGAAGGTCTCCATGTCATTTTGACCTGAAAATCACACAAAGCTAGAGTATAGTCCAAGAATATAAATATGAAGCTAGAAATAATCACCCATCTTAGGGTGGGTGGAAAAGAGGACGGCCAAAGAGAAGGTTCATGTATGTGTGAAAGAGGAGATCCTCCAGATTGTCACAAACTGTAACAAAAATCAACCAACAGCATCCTTTGCTTTCCACAGACAAGGCTGAAATTATGGGTATTTGACTGTGCAGACATATGGCATTGTCATTTGGAGCACTTGCTTAGTCAGTAGGGTTTCACTGGTACATTACTCCATGTCAGCCCTGCATTTTAATAAAGCTGAGCATGAACTCGGTGCATAACAGGACACTTCATGGTTATCAACTAAAGGCCAAAGAATAGCTAAACTGCTCAAAAGTTGTCAAAGTGAACATATGGATGCAGAGGTCAAGGGGAGGCAGGAAGAACATTAATAGGCATTAAAAGATGCAGTTTCAAATGTGTAGCGGGAAAGACGGAAAGTCAGAGCAGGCGGAGAGGCAGGGCCCTGGCACCAGCACACAATTCATTTGTTCATGGCACAGGCCTTAATGGTTGAGCAGCTCTGAGCCAAAAACCATAAGGGAGCGCTTTAATCAAAACTCGCATACATTAACTCTCAGATCTCAGCAAACATTTGCAGAGGGGCAGGAGGTGAGCAAACTCCAGTTTGGCCTCTCGAGCTGGTGGATGATGGGGTGTAACTTTAAAAACAACATGGGTCCCTGTGTGTGGATCACATGTTGTTTTGGGGGGGTGGGGGCGGGCGCTATCAGAACGGTGGCTGGCAATGGAGGTTTGAACATGGAGGTAGGATTAGGGCTGTCAATAGACCACAGTGTGGCTGATCCTGTCAGAGCTGTGGCTGGGGTTAAACACCAGGAAATCACTCTCACACACAAACACTGGCTTAATGCTGTGAGAGTGCAGGCTCTTGCTGACTTTCCTCTGGTGGCTGATGAGGTGTCCTAGCTGATTAATACCACAGAGAACTTTGGAGGTCATTTCCAGGACTTTAATTAGGCCAGGCACTAACTAAATCACACTTACACAATTGAGTTCTCAGTCGAGTATCTTCAATTAGGCTCAGCTGAAGGCCAGGAAACCTGATTACTGTGTTTACTTGAGGAGTAGTCCCAAATTTAAAGGTCAGGGCGGAGTAATGAGATACCTAGTGTAGATACTGGACATTCAGACAAAACGAAACGTTATGCAGGGTCTTTATGGCAGTGATACGTGCAACAGTTGTTTGGGAGACTCATGTTAAGGTCAGGCACACCCAAATCAGATTTACAAGCCAAATTTAAGTAATTTAACATTCCCCGTGTAGAGGCTGATCCCATTACAACACTGACCCATCCTCTCTGAAGCCTTCAGGAAGTAGCTTTTTATGGTCACTAATTAATTGACCATCAAACCTGCCCACCAGCACATCTGTGACAAGTTATCCTATTTTCTGATTCATAGGTCTTCCTGTTTGCAGAGCTCTGTTCAAATAAACTGGGTTTTGTGTCCAATTAAGTTGCATCACAGAGGTGAGGGAGTTGTCACGCTCGAGGCAAGTAGAACCGCTTTAAAGTAGTGAAGTGGCATTTTGGTCGTCTTTTATTTACCGGAGCTTTATTAAAGCTGCACTAGCAAAGATTCAGCTGATTGTGTGTAATATGACAGTTATTCTGGTTTTGGGTTCAAGATCCAAAACCTTAGTGTTTTGGTTCTCCCTCGCTGCTCTCATCCAGCAGCAGCTGCGGGCAGATGTTTGTAGCTCAAAATCTGACTGAGCAAACTGTACACCACCTGCCCTGTCCACTATCAAACAGCAAACATTAGGTTACTAGGCAGCGGACATCGTAAGCTATTTTGAGCCAAAGACCAAAACCAGAGCTAATGGCAGAGATGGTATTGGAATTAAGAGTCATGGGAAATGGGCTGTATGGGGTGAGCTGGAGGCTCTATATGAGTGGCCTTCTACTGACTGACAAATGTATAAGTTATCATTTAGGGACCTAGGGACAGGCATCACTTAGCTAATAGCTATAGAAGGTGTGCTTGTTTGGATTTTAAATATTTTGACACCAAAATAAAGATTTTGTAATTCTCAAACTGTGTATACCAATATTAAGAAGTATTCCAAAAATTTTAATGTTCATGAATACACTTTATGAGAAAACTGCAAGATTTGGTTGGTACGTGCCCAGCTGCCTGCTTACTTCAAGTGACTCGCACAAAACTTCAAACAGGTTCTCAAAGCGCGCTGGTTCCCTCCGCACCAAACCACTGAAACTCACCCCAGCTAGGTTCCATCCTGGCAACTTCGTAAACTTCTATAAATTTAATTTTTGAATTGCCATGAACCTGAGCTTGTCATTATGTGATCTATGGGATAGTAATGATGAGAAAATGGCAATAAATCTGTTTAGATGTACTTAATTTATTTTTTCTATGACTTCAAAAACACTACTAATTGCAATTTTGCATAAGACAAATTCAGGGGGTACCCCAGGTGCCATATCAAAAAAAAAAAAAACATTTGTGATATTGACCTGAAATTTTGTATGCTTCTTTTTGACAAAAAAACAAAACAAAACATAAACTTGACTTTACAATGATTTAAAACATTTGGCTGATGGTATCTAATAAAAGGGAGCTTTGTGTAACTGAATGAATGGTTGTCTCAGTGCCTTTAGATGGTTCTCGCCTTTGTATCACTGCAGCTGAAAATGGGAACAGACTGCTGGCAGTGTGGTGGATCACATAACAAGGCTTATTTTGCAATTAAAACATGATTGGAATAGATAGCACTGAACCTGTCACGGTCCTCCAGTCCTCTTGAGCTGGCTCACCGATCTTCTCTCTCTCCTCTCCCTCTGTGTGTGTGTGTGTGTGTGTGTGAGAATGTGGGTGCTTCAGTTAACCACACTCAAACACCCACATTCACACCCACAGAGGTCCTATGTCTGCTCCCGCAATGCTGTCCTGCACACCTGGGATTAATGAACTCACCTGTTGGTAATCAGCTGATATTGTCTGCGCTATTTAAGAGGAAGGAAGACCTTTAGTGAACACCTGATCATTAATCTGGAAACAGTTAGCGAGTCTGCTTGCTACGACGCTGTGCTTTTGCCTTACCTGTTCTCCTCTGCAGAGGAATCCAGCATTTCTGTCTCTGAGTGAGTTACATAGAGTTTTCCCTCTGCGGAGATTTATCTGCCTGTATTTGGAGCCTTGGATTCACTAACTGGAAATCATTCAGCTGTCAAAATCTGGCCTTGCTTCATTGTAAATAAACGTGATAACTTTAATTTCAAGTCTGCGTGTGAGTCCCATCCACATCATAGTTTCTCACAGAACCTGTATGTTCCCTTATTGTCATTAACTTTCTTGACTGAAACAAAGAAACCCTAATCTTTGTTTTCATGTTGCATGTTTATCAAAAGAAAATGTATTTTAGCCTTAAGAACAATTTCTAAACAATTATACTGCTGCATAAAGGGAGCACTGCTTGGAGTCTTTGTGGTTACTTGTATGTGTCTCAAAATGATTCTCTTGTGCTCAGGATATGAGACTTGTGCAAATGAGACAGAATGAGGATTTATTCCTGTACCACAATGATGATGCAATAAACACAACAGAAGAAAATAAATGATACAGCACAATGTCGGTGGTGCAAATCCACCAGCTGGTGCCTTCGTGTAGAGCCTGCATGTTCTACCTGGGCCTTTGTGAGCCGCAGTAACTGGTGTGAATGGCGTTAGCTCTGTGATTGACTTGCAGCCTGTCCATGGGGTACCATGCCTTTTTCCCCATGAGAACTGGGATAGGCTCTGGCCCCTCCTCCACATGACAGTGAATAGATTAAGTGGTTAAGAAAATGGATGGGAAAATAAATCTAAATTTACACTGATGAGTACTTAAAGTATATTAAATATTGTCTTGCACTCACACTTGTGTGGAAATGTGTCAGTGCTAATGGCTTTGGGTAAAATAATTATGGAGCTGTTAAAAAGGTTGACAGCTTGTGTGTAATAACTTGCACTAAGTGAGGAAAGAAGCACATTTTTAAGTTGCCACTGAAAAATCCTTCACTGTGTCCAACTTCAAAAGTGTTTGAGCCTTAACTTAGAGGACCTATGTCCCAGTGAACGTTTAGCAGTGTCGCCATTCAGCTTTCAATTTGTATACTAAATCTGGGAGCAAATAAGCCGGAATGTAAGCATGAGAAGTTGGAATTATTTCAGTTCCTGTGATTTAAAATTGATGATTGGTTAAAATATAATAATATATTGGGAGACCAGTAGCTGGTGTCCTAATACTTTCTATTCATTTCTGTGACTTGGACCCAGCCCATTTAGTTTCAGCTGGAGACATGCATCTCATCACAAATAATGCTACCATCTGACTTTCACGTGAGCAAGATGTGAACTCCCCCTGCATAAATGTACTTAAACAGCAGTTCGAATAAGTTGTGACCACTTTTAATGATACAAAATTTGTCAGTCTGGAAATATATCACATTATAGAGACTAATGACATCTCAGCTGTAATTTCTTCTGTCATTTGCAGCCATTGAAAGGCATTATGACTATAAGACTTGAACGACAGCAAATCAGAATCTGGAATGAATAAAAAGAAACTTTAAACCAATTATTGTAGAGATTGTCTCCCTGTTGGCAGCTGCCGGTGATGGGGTGTGTAGTCGGCACACAGTCAGCTGAATGATGAAGGAAAGCTGCCGCCAAGCCACACACTGGATTAAACCATGTGGGTGATGAATTTGGCGAAAGTCCTTGTGGTGCCTACTTTTCACTGCCTCTCTGTCTCTGTTTCAGTCCCACGCCCACACACCAAAGTTCATCAAGTCTCATCAAAGCCTTGTGCGGTCAGAGGGAAGATGTTTTCTTTCCTGGATTCACCATTTTATGAGCAACCGCAACGTATTTCCCATGTCTAATCCCCCCTTTTTTTCACTCCTCCCTGCCTCCCTTTTCCTGTTTTCCTTCTTCAATCTATCCTCCTCTGTCACTGATGGCATAGCGCTCCAAGTTTTCTGGCTAATGTTTTAAATGTTCAGTTAAATACTCATACTCTGGTTAAAGTAGGTGCACTCAGGGACAAGGCATTCATTATTTACACGAGAAGAGACTTGGGAGGAGAACGAGAGCGGAGAGGGAGCAGCAGACAACACATTAGTCTGATCACAGAGGGATATTCCATCTTGTTGAGATGCAGTGTTTCATAATGCGCCATGGTGGAATGTTTTAATGCAGTTTGCAGGAAAATGTATTGGGAATGGTTTGTGTATTTGAGGGAGGTGGGTGGTTTGTGATGGATAAAGGTGATACTGTAGAGTTTCAGAGTGACAAGCTTTCCAGATGAATTTAGCTTTATACAAAATGTTATATCACAGCAGCATCGCAGGTTAACGGGTCAAATCTACAACTTCCAAAATGTTACAATATTATGCAAAGAAATGCTAATTTTGGATTATTAACTGTTAAAATACAGGACACACATTTTAGCCTTTAAGCCAGCATCATGTTGGGAAAGGGGAAAGAAAAGACTGGAAAAATTAAGGAAAATAAAAAATAGCAAATAGAAAATAAAAACCTAGTAGGACATCACACAACTAATTAGACTGTTTGGTTAGTAACTTCATTAGCTTTTTGTTTTTTGTTTTTTTTAAGTCTTTTGTGCAAAAAAATCGATGACAAAATTCCATCTGCAGATTTCAGTTCAGTCAGATTCCAACACAGCAGAAGAAAGGTGGGTTTTGGCTGTCTAGTGAATCAAAATTTGAAATTCTTTTTGAACATTTCTTCAGTATTTACCACTGTATTCCATATTTTTACGTGAAAGAAACCCACTGGTCAGAGATCATGCTGCTTGTTAACCAGGCTCCAGGTTTTCCTCCATCTATGATCAACCAAGCCGAGAAATGGCCTGCTAACCCACTGATTTAGCTTCATGATACAGGGCCTCATGTCTTCTGGTCAAACAAAAAGAGGGAAGAGTGACGGAGGACAGGAATGGAAACCTAAACCTAGAACAACTGCATTGACACATGAGAGATCTGAATAAGACACAATAGGCTCACATCTAAGAAACTGAAACACAGATGTAAAAGCGTTGCAACTTTCTGCTTGTAAAACTGTTTTTCTGCTCTGCATAGTCAGAGGTTAATGGCCACATGCTTGTCCGCCACTTGTTTTCCAGACAACACTTGGAATTCCAATAAAAGTCATCACATTTTTGTCTGTCCTCAGTATCCTGTGTTTGGACAGAAAAGGAGAGAACCTGCTGAGATCTCTTTCACTAACAGATGGGAACTTGTGGGTCCATTAGGCTGAGAAACACGCTTCAGCAGGTTCAGTCAAGAATGCTGCAGAAACTATTGATTCTCTGGTGAAAAGAAAATTACAATCCAGACATGTAGTGCACAATTCTTAGGAGCTTGCCGGAAGAGACATCCTATTAATGTAATAGCATTTTGCAGAAAACTTTTACTCAATGGCAGATACTGGGCTTGAAAAATGATGAATGTGCTGCACATTCACCACCTGTGCTTCCACAAACACGACGGCGTCAATCTTTTTTCAGTTTAAAATGCATACAGTTACTTTCTCTGGCATTTTCTTTCCAGAAGTGGCTGTTGTTCAGTGTAGAAGACCTGTAGAACACCTCAGCAACCTTGGGCCAACCTCATGCACCAACTCCCCTGCTTTGGGGGGATACTGGGAGTAATGGGGCAGCAACTAAGAGACTGTCTGGTAATTAAAAACAGAGTTGTGCAGAGGAGTTGTGAAGGTTGAATATGCTTTAAACATTTTTATTATGTAAAGCAATGTCTGGATGCATCTGAAGGTAAACGTCTTTTTCCTAATAAACCTCTACTAGAGTGCTAGAACTTGCAAGGCTGGGTTCATCAGGAGGTTAAAGGTCAGCAGTTCAAGCTACAGTCTACATAAAAAAAAGACAAAAATGAAGATTTAAAGGCAAATAAATGTCCAATAAGTGGGACAAAGATTGACAAAACACAAGGAGAAAACCAGGACTTTAAATACACAGATTCTATTGAACATCCTATTGAAAACTGTGGATTTTTCTATCCAGGTATGCTTTTACTGCAGTGTCTTTGAGATCAATGTCATCCTGAAAAAATGAAGCTGACAATCAGACACGTTGCAGATGTATTACATGGGAAATCTTATGCCACTTTCCTTCGTTCATAATTCCATCAGTTTTGATAAGATTTACTTTAGCTAACAGTAGATCAGCTGACAGGTCAAATGAATCTCTCAGGTCCTGTGTTAGATCGTTGCTACATTTTTTTTTTACTTTTTCTTAAAGACATGACTGATTGTTGGTGCAAAAATACAATTTTTATGCCTATGATCTATTTTATAGATTCAGCTAAAGAATTGGAAACAAATTGTGTGTTTTTGTGACAGGTTGCTGGTAACAAAGTGCCTAAAGATACAATTTAAAGTTGATTTGGTAAGTTGTATCTTATGTCTGTTTTTAGTGGAAACCAGCAGTGAACATATTGTATACTGCAGGCTTTCATTTTAAATAAATAAATTATCCAGTAAGCAGCAGGGGTTTTTTTTTTATAGATGACCTTGTTGATGAGTGACATCAAATTAGAGTAGCAACATTTTCTCCAACAAATCTATGCAAATTACAACTCAGTACACTGTGATATGCAGGTATGCATCTCCAAGTGCTTGTAACCTTGCCATGTGTCAGCTAACAATAAGAAGATGAGACTGCAGTGAACACGTGTTGACCAAAACCGGATGAGTGGGGTTGGAAAGATTGAATCCTACAGCACTTCACAGACTTTGTTGCAGGTTGCTGATGGCAGGATCACAATTTGGCAGAAACAGCTTGAATCCTGGAAACTGTCCTGCATGAGGTTGACAGTAAAATATAAGCTGCTGCTGCTGCTGCTAGTGCTGGTGGTGATGTTTAAATATTTTAGACCTTTTAGTAAAAGTTGTTTGTAAATTGTGGTTAGATATGACATTATTGAACAAATATAGAGCATTTATCTTTCTGCTGGACTTTTGCCTTTTTCCGATCAGTCTGCGCATTATAATAACAGATCCTATAGAGGAGGCATTGTTTCATTTCTATGAAATTAAATGGCTTCTCCTGCACAGTCCTAGGATCTCTTCCTGGCACTACTGCTGGAAGTCACCTGAGCTGAACCTTTACAGCATCTTGTTCTCTTTCTCAGTGCATACTCCAACACAGTCAGGCTGCAATTTGTGAAATACTCACAAATTTAATCTATTGATTTCTGTTCCTGGACAAGTTTTTCCCCTTTTTTTTCATTTAAATGAACACAGTTTTCCATCAGTCTCGTATCTATTGATTTGTGTCCTTGTACGCAAAGTTTTTGCAGCTTTAAAGGTCAAAAAACTCTTGCCAAAGACTACATTTCATGTGTCACCTAGTGGCTTTGACACATCCATTGCATTTTCAGGACTAGTTTCATTAGCTTTAGGCAACAAAACAGCTTTGTTGAGGTTAGAAAAATCTCATAGCTTGGGCCAAAATACAACAATAGACCAGGGTGGCATGTTTCCTCAGAGGAGTCTAGAAAACATACTAGGTGCTGACAGGTAACATTTTTCCTATAAAGTTACATTATCTTCAAACCAAAACAAAAAATAAAATAAGCCAATTCATCTCCATGCAACCACATAACAGATAGATTTTATTTTTGTGATCATTTCACATTGTATCATGCGACCAGCTCCAGAGTAAGCTGAACGTTAAATTGGACCATACCTGGCTAAAAGCAGATTTCAAATAGAGACCGGACATCGGCAATGACTGTATGTCAAATAAGGCTTCATGTCTGGACAAATTCCAACTGTTACAGTAGCATTTTCCCTGTTCTGTAATTTTTTACATTTTTTTACTTTTTTCTGAAGAAATCAAAAACTTTGGCTGGCTGTAGCAGGATATATTTTGCAAGGCATGCTGGTGCAGCAGCCTCGGAAATCAGTTTGAGCTAAAGTGCCCAGCGGGAAAAACTTTGAAAACCACTATAGTGGGAGATGTTTGACAGTGGCAAAGCAGCAACTAGGTACTGGGTAACAATCTGAGAGTGTACAGCAGCTTGTTTGAGAATCCCTATCTTCTGTTGGAGCTCCTTCATGAGCTGCTGCTGTGAGAGAGATAATAGTTTTGTCCCTTCTCCAGGCTCCGTCTGCTTCTGGTAAAGCAGACTTGCCCATTTGTGAGACAGAAGGGGAAGGGGGTGACTGACGAGATGGGGGGATGGATGAAAAGGCTGGAAAGGGGATGCTGAGATTCTGGCCTTAGGCACTGAACAATGTCATACCGCCTTGATTCATTTGCTGGCAGTTGGGAGGCAGTATTTCATGCCTTGTTCCATGGTAGAGGTAGTTGAAATATTGTAAAAACTTGTTTATGTTGATTGTGTGTGTGCATGTATGTGCCTGCCAACTCAGTCTAGGCTACTTAAGGGTGAAGCAATTATAAACCAACATGTCTGTTTCATCATGGCTCACCTATTGCCTGTCAGTCTCAGGTGCTTGTGGCTGCACTTCAGCAGTAAAAATAACAAACAAGGCCAGCAGAATTTGATTTAATGTGATTTAGCGTGGGAAACGTGCACCTGAAATGACTTGCAAGAGCAGAACTGGGATAATTGGAGGCGTTTGATGAAGACAGACTATGAGAAGCAGAAAGAGCAGTTTAGGAGGCCAAAGCCAAGCTGCAACCTGTGAGGGTGAAAAATGAAGACAGTTAAGTTTGGGAAGAAAAACCAGCATGGTTTCTAGAGGTAATTTCCACCTTAACTTGAAATAGCTATACATGATTTTATTTTTTTATGCACATCACCTATTTACATTTTATTAAGTCTTAAAGTTGTGCATTAGGGAACCTTTTAAGCCACTTCAGTACCAGTTGGGTGTGGTTAAATAGATGTCACCTTTGCCTTTTGGAGTCACTGGAGCTGCCTGAGGTGACTGTTGTTGTGATTTGTTAAATAAAATATAATTGAAGTGAATTGAATTGAATGAAACCGCTTTCTGTTATTTGGCAAATAAGTTACAAAGCTGCTGTAATCACAATACACTCTTCTGTAAAGCGATAATGTCATTCATTACCATACACAGTAGATACAGTTACCAATTAAACAATTATGTGGTTACTTGTCTTACATGACTTTTCTGATTTGATGATAAAAATAAACATGAGTCAACTTTCGGTGCCATTGCTTGGAGCGTGGAGGGGGAAAAAAGTACAGCGGTGTGCGACTTCCGAGGAGCGAAGATGTGAACATTACCTTCAGTCTAATTGTACAAATAGACAAGAAAGTGACTCTAAGTTCAAACTGCGCCTTGACCACCATCCACCATGCACTGCTGACTCGAAGAACTTTAAAAAACAACATGGTAGTGCAAAGCTAGCAGTGAAGAACCACACACTCAGAATGATGTTAAATCTGTGTGTGCCAACCACACCCACGCAGCCAGTTTCATTTTCAACAGGTAATGGGAGCATTGCCGAGCAGTGAGGTTTGTACCCTCCATGTCTGCTTGTTTGGTTTCCACAGCAGAATCGCCGTGGCCACAACATTCTTTTGAGAAATGCTCTTTGGGCTGGTTTTCTTGTGTCCATTCTTAGCAGGGTCAAATCACCAATTTCATAACTATGCAGGCTCCTGTAGATGTTTTCTGACAAACTCTAATCTGGTTTTCTTGTTCTTGATTGTAACCATTGGATTGCACCTTGTTGGAAGTGTTCTGTTCCTAAACTATTGATCCAGTATTTTTGCTAAACCCCTCAAATCAAAGCTGAAAGTCTGCACTTCAACCACATCTTCAAGCTTTGATTTAAAATCTATTGTGCTTGTGTAAACAGGCAAAATCACGAAAATGATACTTATGGATCTAACTGCATGTTCACTTCTGCTTCAGAAAAAGTAACATAGCAGTAACCAGAATACCCAAATAGAGGTTTCAGAACTTCACAAACTGATGTGTGACATCACAGTGGCTATGTCCATCTTTCAGGGAAAATTATCAAAAGTGGCAAATTGGTTGATTGGTTATTAATCATACAAACCAAAGTTCTACAGGCTTTTTACTTTATTATAAACTAGATGTAATCGTCTCTATATTGGAATTTAATAGCAGGCAATCAATTTGTCATTAAAGAAACTTAGAACATGACTATTACATATTCAGGGTCACTTATGTAAGTTACTTACAGCAGTGTGTTTCAGTCATATCCTTCAGCACTGACGCAAGTTCGTATTGGGTGTGTAGCAGAACTGCATGGCAGCCAGCATACAGCATACCTGTGGTGTTTCTTCTCACTGAAAAGTACAGGGTGGTGCAGCTGTTCCAAAACACAGAGGTTAGAGCAGGCTGGAGTCCAAAGTTGAGGCTAACTCTCACTCTGGCACAAAGCTTTGGCTTTCTAGTACAGCATGTGGAAGTGCTTTTGGCTTGGAGGAGATCTAGCTGTTAACAAAAAAGAAGAAGAAGAAGAAGAAGAAGAAGAAGAAGAAGAAGAAAGGAAAAAAGAGGAGTGGCAAAAGTGGCCTCTGCACAAGGATGAAGGAGCCGGTACAAAGCCCATTACTCTTCATTTTTGTCACATCCAACATGCCAGCAGCCATACGGTGGAAAAACAACAAGGCAGAGAATTATGATGAATGCAGTCTAAAGGCGGAAGAGGCAGCTAACTCATAACAAAGCCGCTCACATATAAACCTTTCATTTAGCTTAACACAAGGTAGAAAAGTGTTTCATATTAAATTACTGCTCTTGCTAAATTAATCTAATATCTTTCGAGATTTCCTCGCATTGTTCTTATCACATACTTAATTTTGTATTTAACAATGATGACCTACAATACTTCCCCATCTGACTTGACCTCCTTCCTGTGACTCGGTCAACATGAAAGCTTTCAGCAGTGCTCGGGGATATCATCAAGTCCATCCACCAGTCTCAAGGCTAATATCACTGTCTCAAGGGTGTGCAGATAACCATCATTTTCCTCCATCTAAACCCTCCTGTTAGTCTCCAGAGGGGAGGTTCAGCTGTCTCTTGAAGCCTGTTTTTACTTCACCCCTTTGCTGTTGTCACAACATCTTCATTACATAGCAACTTAAGCCCTTAATGACCCCCTTCGAAGACTAAACACGAGGTCAAACAGGGTGTTGCCCGGACAAAGGGGAGGAGAGGTGACAATGGATTTTGTTCATATAGTCATCGCTCCTCCTGTTAAAAAGAAAATCTCAGTTTTCCAAGTGTAAGTGGTAATACGGTATATATTACATATGTATATATTATCTGAGGAAAACTTTTACCTTTCATTATGATTTACTTTCATTTACTGCTCTGTTAAACAATTGATAAAATGAGCACTGAAGCGAGTGAAAGCCCACGTTTATGAGAAACTCCAGGCACCACTTACACGCACTCATGCTAGCTGCCACTCCACTAGTCCTGAGAAAAATACAGTGCAGTGCAAAAGTCTTGAGTCAACCTTCATTTCTTTATGTTTTGACAGGAAAATGGAAAATAGGTGCACCCCTTTCCTAATGGAAATTCAGTATACGAGGCAAAAACAGAGCATGCACAGGTCTGATGAGCTTGAAAGTCAGTATTCGGTGAGGTCACATTTATTCTTCTCCACATTGCCTGAACTCTCTTACGCAGTTTTCTTGTATTTTTTATGTAGAATTCAGGAATATTTCTCCAGGCTTCTTGAAAGGATGTTCCCAAGATCTTCTTTGGATCTTGGCTGCCATTTTTTCTCACTATGAGCCCACGCTGCTCAATAATGATGAGGTCTGGAAAGTCTGATTGTGCTCCATTGTGTGGTATGCTTTTGGTCTGAGGTACTCAACCTGACTGAGGATCCCAGTCCTCCAACCTGTGAACAAAATGAACCACCCCAATCAGGGATCCACTGTGATCAAGGTGAGTTTTACTGTCGCTGTAACTTATGTAATGTTCATTTAGAAGCAGTGTGCTTCAGTATCTGAAATCAGTGGAGTGTATCTCAGTTGTTGTGGGGTGAGGGACGGGATGCTGTATCTCACCATGCAGTTTTCAGCTAAAAGCACTTGGGGGAATCATCTTTTTGGTGCAAAAATATTATTTTATGTCTGTCAAGTTGTGTTATCATTGGCAATTTTCATAAATTGAGCTAAAGTAATGGAAACAACTGTGTTTTTGTGACAGGCTGCTATTAATAAAGTGCCTAAACATATGATGTAAGATTGGTTCTTTGCTAAGTTCTCTTTTATGTGTATTCACACACATAACACTTATTCATCCATGGAGGGCTGGACTGAAAATAAGTGAAAAAGCAGCCAGTGTCCAAAGAAAAACTTTGAAAGGCTTTCAGAAATCCTGGAGAACTGTTATTCAAGACCACTTTAAAATTACAAGAAAGTCCTTGGAAACAAAATAGAAAGAACTCAAGATTTTTGCACATTATTATGAATACATTAAAAGTCTGCAGGATGCTGTGGGAAAGAAAATGACTCAAACTTTCTATAAATTTGATAACATTTGTCAGTTCCTCCAGAATTTCACTTTTTTTTTTACACCAGGTACCAGCTAAAGTCTGCACATTTGGTACATTAGCTGTCAAAAATACTGAAGGGTCAATTTTGGGGGAATAATGTGTCAATTACCTTGAATACACTTGTATGATCCCAAAAGTAGCAGTTTAACCAGACATTAAATAATGGTAACCTCTAAGCTGCCACATGCCATTTTTTAATACATGTCATACTAAAATTATGTAGTTTTTTAAAAAAAGAACCAGAACCATTATTAAAGCAATACAAAACTCGGGGACGACTACTGCCTGAGAGGACGAGTAAAAAAGAAAAAAAGCATTCCTCTGCCATGAAAGCACTTTTGTGGATCTGGAGACTTGAATAGGACTTTTGGCAAGAAGAAGAGGTTCTGTATTGGATTCATTTTTCTGAAGAAATCTGTGGTAAATAGCAACCATTTTTTCCAGTTTGAACAATGTTTCAGAAAAATAACTGAGATTTGAAAACATCTTTCAGCTGTGATTTATGCTATGCTTTCAACTATTCCCATTTGTGCTCATCCACCATTTGACAGCTATTTGAATTCTGGGTAAAAGCCATAAAGCTAGTAGAAACAATATACAACTAAAGGAGGTAATACAAGTCTTCAGTTTTCATTAAGCCTCAGTAATGATATGAAATAAATAATGTAAACAACCTTTTCTGGCCTAACTTTATGGACAGAGTAACATGTAGTTAGGTTTAGTCTTACCACAAAAGAGCTAGATAATTATCCCTGTATATACTTGAAATCCTGCTCATGTTGCTCTGACTGTCTTATTGCCTGTGGTGGGGAGGCATTTGGTTGGCTGCTGTTGAACTGCTGTTGTCTCCAATTGTGTCAATTTATCTTTTGGGTAAGGTATATATATGGCTGCTGGTTGTGTCCTCTCCAGTTCTGTGGTGCTGAGTTGAGCAGAGATTCGAGCTAACTAAGCCCACAGTTGGGTGTGATTTTTGTACTTGTTTGGTTGGTCTTCCACCAAAGTCCAAATGAAATGATTAATGGCTGTGAAGGCCGGGCGTAGGGCCGTGGCTTGTTTTGCAGCCCACAGGCTTCTGAGTCTGATTAACTTGTTTACGCAGACATAACGGGAATGGGTGTAGGCAGATGGAGAGACATGGACTTTGGATGGAGAATAAGACAGACAGAGAGTATCTTTATTAGAGTGGAAAGCCAATGCTATGTAATAGAAGAAATTTGAAGAGAACAGGAAAATAATGCTTGGGGTTTTTTTGCTGGGAGTTAGTGTAGAAAGGGTTCTCAAGCCATCCGTGTTGTTTACTTTAATGATGAAGCATGGTTCCCGTGGAAAACAATGCAAACAATAAGGGGGAAAATGATATTTTGTTGTGGTCATCTGTATGTCAAATATCCAGTCACAATGATAACATCTAGTTTTTGTTGTCAGCTGTCTGCGTGCCATAAATAAGACTCTTCATACAAAGCGTTGTCTTGTGGTTTGGTGTTTACAGATCAGATAAACCAGAGCTCGCGCCACGGCCCGCAAAACACTCCTCAAAGCTGCCAGTCACATTTTGTGTCAGAGTAACGCCATTCTTCTTCTCTCATTTTAAAAACAATTTACAAATCAAATTATAAAATGGGGCTAACACTGGACAGTGCAAGATATTCTTGCAACCCTCAGGGGGGAATGCTTACCCGTTAGATAAGTATCCGTGAGTTTTGTGTGACCCAGTCCCTCAAAGTTATAGCACACATTAGTGCAGTCACTTTAACAACTTCTAAACAACTTCAAAACTACTTGCAATGTTCTAACTACTTCTTTTTATAGTGATCTTTATGGTGGCATCGCTTCTGAGTGAGGTTTTAAAATAGCCGAGTTCCAGTATTTCCTTTATTGCACTCAAATATTTGGAGATTTATCGCAATACCCTTGAGCATTTTTTTGTGCTGATAAGAATTCGTCTCTGGCATAAGAAAGATAAGAAATACCTTAGGGCACCTGCACTCAGGGAAAAAAAACAAACTCTCTTGTCTGTAGGTTTCTGAATAACCTTTCGTACCTGTTAACATTACACTCCCTGCACCCGTCCTCAACCACAATTAGCTCACCTTTCAGTACACAAGGCTTTCTTGGCCTGCTGGCCAAGGCAGCAGATGTTGCATTGGGCTGTTCATGCAGACATGCTTGATCCAAGATGATTGGCCATAATTATAGCCTGTAAGCTGATAGTGGAGGGGATAGGGAGCCTATTGAGATGTCAGTCCTCCCAGTGTTTATGAATGCATTCAGACAGTCACGGGTGTAGCCTTGATAGTATGTGGATTGATAGACTGCAGGGAGGTAGCTGTGATTTTAATAGGAACACCTGGAAAGGTGCACTGGGTTAAACAGTGCAAGGTTTGTAAGCATGTGTGAGTGTGAGTATGTGTTGAAAGAGGACAAATATATAGCTGTTATCTGTTAGAAAACATGCTTGGTACATATTCATAATGGGGTTGGGGGGTAAGTTTTCCAAGTAGTCAGTGACCGTCTGACAACTGGCAACGGGGGAGCTTTGCGGACTTGATAGTTTGTTTAATATACAACAAATTAACAGACATTTAAGGGTAAAACTAGTCAATAATTTGGTTGCATAAGCTGTGATGTGTTGCGTCAGTAAGGAACTAAGAGCAGGAAGCTAGCTTAGTAAGCATGGGCCAGAAGACTTCTAGACTGGTGCTTTGTTCTACAGCACTTAACGTCAACCATACAAGGCTCGGTGTCCACTGACACTACATGTTCATATTGAAGAGACCCCCCCCCCCCCACCCTCCAACAGACCAACAGACCAAACACAGGGCATTGTGGGAGAACCACATAATCAAGTCCATCATTCAGGGATGTTACCGGAACTGATGCTTACGGTATCTTTCAATATCAAAATTCTGAGAACGTGATGGCATTTGTTTTATGGGGTTTTGTTTTTAACAGTATTGTTACTATTGGAATAGATACTGATTTGTAACAGTATTGATAAAATCAGTGCCATCTTCCAGATAGCAGACTTCCCACAACACTGCTGCTAAAGCTGTGGCCACACTGAAATCGATGTGATGACCAGACACCACTGAAAGTGAGTGACATTCGATGGTATCACTTGCAAAATAACAGCCAGCAACAGGAAATGGGTGGGTCCAGAGATAAATCTTTCTCAGCTTCCAGGAGTTCTTGTGAGTTTTTGAGCCCTGGCATCGTCAGTGTGATTTTTTCCCCCTGAAAAAAGCAATAAATTGTACAAAAATATTGATTGTAGCTAATATGACTGTCAGAAGGTTTCAAAAAGTGATTTTATAGTTCAGGCTTTACATTGAATTGTCATGAAACAGACCACTAAATTAGCTAGACATGGGGAAAAAATGTGCTAAAAATGATGCAAAAAGTCACCACAAAAATACCAGCTGCCAGCAGACTCAACCAAACACAAGCAGCTGCTCCAGTCATTCAAGCCGATTGTCAAGTACCTGTTGAAAGAGTTACGTTTTAAGTGTTACACAAGGACCACATTCTGCAATGACTGTTTTCTGCAGTTGTTGGTGTTACATGAGATGATTGATACCAGTCTGTCTGTGCTCACAAATAAATAAAAGTGTGTGTTAGAGCTTTTGTACACTCTATAAAACCTTGTAAAAACCAAACCTTCTTACACTTTTTTATAGGTTAAAAGCTGGCAGCTCTCAAACCTTCTTCTGGATTGCTCCATTTCAGAAGCCAAAACACGTTCACACCCTGCAACTTGCAGTTTTCATAAATCATAAACAATAAAAAAAAGGATCCAAGTTGAAATTAAGGTCAGCAGAGTACTATTATTTGTTCATTTTCTCTACAAAAATGCCAGTTTCACTCTATATTTCCCCTGTGTCATTGACACCCCACCTGCAGAGGCTCGCTGCTCCACAAGTGGGGTCCACTCCACAGTTTGAAAGCAACTGGATTAAACAAATGAAGAACATTTTAAAGGGTTAGACAGAGCTACACTGCCCATGCATTCCATCCGCTGCATGTACCACAATTTAACAGACAACAACCGGACAGACAAAAATTAATATTCTAAGAGAAGGAATGGAAGTGCAGGGCCCTTAAATTTTGAAATTTTCATTTAACTTGTCTATTCAGCTCCACTACAAAAATTTTACTTCAGTAAATTCTTAAATGGTAAGTCTGTCTTCCATCTGGTGTGTCACCACATGACCAGAAATGTAATTTATTTTAATGAGCTTTGGTCCCAGTAGTAAAAAAAAAAAAGTTTCAAACCTGCTGCAGGGAGCAATCAAGTGTTTGCCATCAGCTCACTGAATGAACCACTGGCTTGTTGCATTGTCTCTCAACAAAACAAATTTTAGCAAATGACTTCAGCGACTTTGCCATTGTGTAAGCTGAAGAGAAACTTGGGAGAACAAGGAGGGGAAAGAAACACAGCAGCGAAGAAGAGAAAATCAGGGAGGGCTGTATGCTGGGAGGCACCTAATTGTCTACTGCAGCATGTAATGACAAGCTTACTTCACATCAATCTTTCATTATTAAGAGCTATTTCTGTCTTGATGCAGAATGCAAACAGATTCATCCTCAGGATGGCGCTGAATTAGGAGGGAGATGCTGGTCTGTCTGCTGAATATACAGGATTAAAGCAGGGGAGAGATAAAAGTGGATTAATCGAAACTTTTATGTCTTTTGTGGGAATTCTCCTTCGCTCTCTGTGGATGATTGCTTCTAGTTCATCAAATACTGTTTGGCAGTATCACCTCCTGAATAGCTTTACAGCTGTCTGTTGATGTCAGACTGTTTAATAATCATGCTGTAGACATAAATTAATAATTTAAAAGTTGTCATGTGGAGAGTTTGTAATAATCCAACTACATATTTTAATTTGATCAAACTGTTTAAGATTAATTAGACTACATAAATAAATGTCACCCTAATTGCACTTATTTTAATAGTCACCCCTCAATTCAAATCATAACTTTTAATGTTTCCGGACAGTTTCTTGTGGTTGTTTACCTTTGAGAACCCTGCCCCCTATCTTTGAAAACTATATAGCAACTCCCCCACTCCTCTGTTTAAGCCTCTCAGAAATCTTCTCACAAAACAAATGTGACAGATGACAGAAGAAAGAGGAAGCTTAAGTGAAACTTTTAATTGAAACCAATCGCTTCAATTTGTATGTGCTGCACATTGCACTGGCCCATTCATCAGCTATTAGTGTGAATCAGTGAAACACTGAAATTGCCGTGAAATGTTGAGAATGAGTGAGCTGGGCACTGTGCCAAAGCAGGTCGGATGTGGAGATGAGGGGGAGAGAGGATCAAGAGCGAGTAAATACAGAGAGAGAGAGAAGGAAAGGCATTTGTGTGTATCTGTGTGTGTGTGTGCGTGTGTCATCTCCATCCCGCTAATAACCCCACTGGATAAAATATGCTTTGAGTGGAGATGATTACCTCTTTATCACTGTTCTCTATATATTTATCCCCCCACTCTCTTCCTCTCTGCAGCTTGTACTTCCTCTCTCCATCTCTCTCTCCCTGTCTGTCTCTCTCTCTGTGTCTCTCTCTCTCCTCATCTCTGTACTCCAGGAAATAAGCCTCAGTCTCAGTGATGCTTTTCAGTTCTCCAAAGTCCTGAAGAGATTAGCACTTTGAACTTGTGTGGCTCCATTTAAACTTCAGCACTTTCTTAACTGTTGGAGGTAAAGTACATCAGATGACACAAAGGTTTGCTTCAAACAGCGAGAAACTTATGCGTAAGCTGGGCGCCCAAAGTGAAACTACTGTAGCACTTGCAATGATTAATATGATGAAAATCTCTGACTGTTAAATCCAGGCCTGGAACATCAACCCGCTCAACAGAATCTTCTGTGGTTTACTCTGCTTGTCTATACAGTGGTGGATTAGTTGTGTTTGTCAGCAGAACAGATGCCATGAATGAATCATCTATAGCGGGAAATGCGCAGCTGAATCAAAGCTGTAAAGCTTTATTAGCGATGTTTTGAAAAAGACAGGTGTTGCCTGAGCAAAACAATCTTCATAAAGATGCTTTTACTATCATAGCACTTTTTTTTTTGCATTAAACAGTCCAATATACCTGTTCATATTCAACCATACAGGGTTGTACAGGACATTTTGTAACAAAAAATAAAATAAAAAAATCTTTCAAATTAGGGCACAGCCCTGATATACAACCCCAGGTTCTTTGGCACTGGCACATTGATGCAAAAGGTACCAGCTTTCTGTGCTGCACTTTGTTTTACTTTACCATTAGTAGCAGTCAGTGACTCCTGACTACTTAGCATTAGGAAAAGATGTATGTCTGCATTAACATATTTATACATGCCTTCATACAGTAACATTAATTCCACTTGTTAAAAAATTATGATGAGAATATGCTCTCATATCTGTTTTCAGTCAGGCACATCCTCTGTTTGATAAGTATACATAACAGCTTAATTAATAATTCCAACTTGTTATCTTTACATTTGTGCAGATATTGAACAAAGTATTAATCAGCGAGCTTTCCAGATTCTACAAAGACAGGTCCCTGCATCATCGGCAGTAATGTCAAACTATAAACAAGAAACATTTCCAGAAACGTTATCAGCTTGAGACTAAGGTGAGGAGAGTCATAAGGCTGAACGTGGCTGTAACACATCAGGACACAGCACTATGCAGCAGCAGGAGTTACACTTGGAAAGTTGTACAGATTGTTTGTAGAGCACCATGGAGGATACAGGTAAAGACATGAGTTTTATGATAACAGGTCTGATACAGTGCACTAGAAGCTCAAGTGTTTCTGTAGTGTAGTCTTCACATTTTGATGGGAAGTACACCACCGTGGTAACATGATTCACATTGAAAATTGATTTTAGAACAAACATGGCAACAAAGATTTAGTTCTGGAGAGTTTTTTTCCAACAGCACAGAGGCTTAGCAATGTAACTGAATGTGAAATCAGTTTAAAAGTTACAGCAGGGATCTTTTTTTCAGTGGTCTAAACAACATTTACCCATAACACCTTTGTATAGGCATACACCTTCTGACTTTTACAGTAGTGCAAAAAGTACCCCCAAAAAACAACATGGGCTTTTCTGCAGTACTCTGTGGCTGAGATATGGTGGCCTGAGAGAACCATTGTATGTGCAGATCATTGGGCAGAGACTGTTTTCCCAGCTGTCTAAGGCACGCCAAGCATGAGAGAACGACAGAGGAGTGACGGATCCGTATCCCTGAGGATTAGCATGCAGAAGACATCCTGGTGTTGAGCAGGAGCGGATTTGAAGGCACTTTGCTGATAATAACGCAACTCTTAAGTTGGCAGACTAAGGAGGAGGAGGAGGACTCGAAGGATGCAGGGAAAAAAAGAGCAGAGGGGGGAAAAAGTGCACTGCTGGAGAAAAGAAAACACAACCTCATCCCTGCACTCTTTGAACTAGGAACCACCTGCTCACTCTTAAAACAACTGTCTGGCTTTTTTATTATTGCGCTGTTCGCCGCTGTAACATATGCTCACATGAAGAAATGCTTAATGTGTGCCTCAAAGGAATTTTTTTGTGTGATCACATTCTCTATGCTGAAGCTTTTCTTTAAAGTATCTTATTTTGTTGATGTTACGTGAAATGTCTGTGCATGAAAGATACTCCAGAGGAAGTGTTTCATGTAAGTGACACACGGAGAAGCAAATGCAGGGAAATGCTTTGTCTCTGTTACTTTCACAAGTTTGCAAAGCCTAGAAATTGTTTGAGAAGTATTTTGGTGTGAGAAACAAACTAAGAACTACCCCGTGGAAATTTCAGGATTATATGAGCCTGTATTGAAGCTGCATTATACCAACGTGAGTCCAACTTCTTAAACAACTTTTTTTATGCCAGACTCATGTTCATTAAAATATTTCAAGGTCTTTTTTTCTTTAACACTTTCTCTATAACTTTTTCTAGCTCACACAAATGCCTCTGCAAAGTTTATTTTCAAAGCACGACGCCGTAGGTGTCTAGACAACTCAATCAGCAATGATGTGGAGCCTGTCAGTAAGAGATATGTTCATCCATTGCATTCATCTCAGCAGGCATCAAAAGCCTCCCCCCCGACAGCAGCCTCCGTCACGCCACAGGTGGAGGATACGCTGTGAAATGGCACCATTGTCATCTCTCTGTACCATCTGCCCTTCTTTCCCCAGCCCCACTTCCACTACCACTTGTTGTCGTCACCAAGCAGCCACAATGGGCTGTCACCTTATAATGAACCCTGAGGGTGCAAGGCACTGATTTAAAGTCCCATTACCGTCATAGTGCCAAGGGACTGGAGGAATGATGACTTAGGTATGGCGGCTTGCTGGCTCCAAGCACAGATGGTGCGTTTTCCACACATTAAACGTTACTGGGTAAACTGTGCTGAGACTGCTGGGACAATAAAGGTGAAAGTGTGTGTGGCGACAGATTGGTGTTTTTGCTTTTCTCATTTGGCTCCTTCTGGTCAGTAAATTTATCCAGGAATTTGTTGATGAGTTATTTATAATAAAAAAAAAAGAACTAAAGCTGCAATATTCTGCACCACTGGAGGGGAAAATGAAAACAGCCATTAAAGCTAACACGAGACTGAGCATCTTTTAAAAAAAAAAAATTAAAAAATGCAGGTTAGTCATCTACAAACAAAAAACTCACAAAGATGACTTCTGGTCGGGATGATTGTGTCGATTCTTGTCGCCCAAGCTGGCCCTTGTCTTCACTATCTCCATGTGAGCTGTGTTTGAAAAGGCAACGAGCAGCATGAGGTCAGCGCGACTGTGTCCGCTCGTGTCACATGATTCTTTTCATCTCCCCATGCTGCCATTCTGGCAGGTCACAGTGTGAAGGGCACCACGGCGGCAGGGCATGCTGGGATACATGCACTGTGAGTCACTCTCCCGCCGGTGCTCGCAGCCCTTGAGAGTTGATGGTACGTGTTGCTAGGGTACGCTGGCAGCTGCATAAGCTCTGCCTGGTAACCAACTTATGGAGTATTAGTTCTGGTTCGGCCCCCGTAGGAAGTCATTTAGCACATGCATGTTAATTCTACATCTGTATTCAAATGGAGGGTAGTCATGGTGAAAAGAAAGTGCACCCTTTATAAGGTTTTACATGTCAAGGCAATAATAAATCGTTTTCTAGTCCTTATTAGGTCTTGAAATTAGGTTAATGTAACCTGAACAACAAAACGTCATATCAAACCCCAGGATTCAGTAGCTTGTGGAACCAGTTTTATAGAATAACAGATAACTTGAACTATCTTGAATTGTTTTCTGTATGACTTCATCAGTCTTTCACATTATTGCAGCCCACTCTACTTTACAGCATTCTCCCACATCTTTCAGTTCAGAGTTGCAGGTCTTTGTTTCTGCACCATTCTCCTAATCTTCTGCCACAACATTTCAATCCCGTGGAGGTCTGGACTTTGACTGGGCCATTGCAGCACTTTGATTCTTTTCTTTTACACCCATTCTGTTGTAGATTTGCTTTGTGCTTGGAGTCATTGTTCTGTTGCATGACCTAAGGCCAAGCTTTAGCTGTCAGACAGATGACCTCACGTCTGACTCTAAAATACTTTGGTATACAGAGGAGTTCATGGTCGACTCAATGACTGCACAGTTCCCAGGTCCTGTAGCTGCAAAACAAGCTCAAATCATCATTCCTCTACCACTATGCTTGATAGTTCGTATGAGGCGTTTGTGCTGGCATGCTGTGTTTGGTTTTCTTCCAACATAGAGCTTTGCATTTTGGCTTAGCATCTTCACTTTGGTCCCATCTGATCCAAACCAGCAAACTGACAAAACTTCTGCTTTAATTGACTTAGTCACTTCTGCTGATGAGCAGTTAATCAAGTGCATTTGATTAGCAGTGCCTGCCTGCTATTAACCCTCTTCAGTTCTATGGAAGCAGAAAGAGGTTACTTGGGTTTTCACACACTGCTTCTGCATATCGATTAATTGTTTGTGCTAAAATAAATAAGGATAACGTACAATATGTTGTGTTTTGTTGTACATCTGAGGTTGTATTTACCTCATTTTAAGACAAAGGATCAGATTATTTCTGTTATATCCTGGTAATATCCTGTAACAAATTAAAAGCGTGCTCACTTTAACATGTGCTTTTTTACTGTTACTATAATTCCATCATCACCATTCACATTTTAAAATGCTTACCTTAAAGGGGACCTATCCTTATTTTCTATGTACACTTTCAATAGTGCATGCTCATATTAAACATGGCCAAGTTTTCAATTAATGAGGGCAGATTATGTAATCAGCATGAGCCAAAAGTTCAGGCTTCAGATTGCTCTAAATGCTCCTTTTCAGGCATTTCTTTCTTCACTTGACTCCTTAGTGTCATAGAGAAGAGATATTCTTGATATGGTCTTCACAGGCGCACAGCTTTGGCTGTGAACACAGAAGTCACGCCCACCTCCAGCTTAAATATTTAGTTTACAAGGGACAATCCTTGAAAAGCTAGAGAGTTAGTTTAAAGAGAGGGCAGCCTGAAAGAAAATGAGCTGTTGGATTAGATTGGGAATGAACTGAAATCTGCAACAAGAATAGCATAAGACAAATAAGGATTATTATGAGCTGAGAATCATGCAATGCTACTCTGATAGTGCCCAAGAATAAAAATATGAAACGAGCATAACAGGTCCCCTTTAAGATTTGATTTGATTTGATTTGATTTGATTTGATTCGATTCGATTCGATTCGATTCGATTCGATTCGATTTGATTCGATTCGACATTACAGCAACATGTAAACAAATAGAATTTGAAAGAATCAGTGGATCTATGCATTGCGGGTAAGGAGCTATAATTAATTAAACTA
>VOQJ01001150.1:18664-46909 GCA_015052665.1 Apistogramma diplotaenia | reverse complement strand
AAGAGAAAAAAGGGTGTGTCTTTTGTTTCTTCACATATGTCGCTCTAACACACACACACACACACACACACACACACACACACACACACACACGCACACACACACACACACACACACACCATGCAAAAGTAATTTCCTGGTTTTAATAATGAGCTCTGTTAAGGATATCACTGCTGACAGCCCCTAGGCAATTCTAGCTGCTGATTCTGACCTCACCCGTGTGTGTATGTTTCCTCTGGCTATATATATAGGGCACTGGTGTCAGCCTGGACTGACATATTTTGCCCATCTGTCTGAACCTATCTGCAGACAGAACAAAAAAGGGGAAGGTTTAATTGTTATTATGGCTATTATTGGATGTTTGAATTTAATGATGCCTGACTAATGAGGTTCCATCAAGTCTATAGAGCTTTTTAGCCGTTTTTAGTTCATTGTTTTGGTTTTTCCATCCCTTTAGGAACCCAATTTCCAGTAGAAACTTACAAATTAGTCCCCTTTTCAGGTTTTAGCAAGGTTAAGGAGTTGTTCTGTAAGAAGCTCCACTATAGGTATAGGAGGAATGTGATTCAGAAATGAGTAATGAAGTGAGTAATTCTTTGTCAGTCTTACGGCAGTTTTATTGCAGTGATGAACAAAAGCTGCCACTGTTGATTCAGGAGATGGTGCAGAGTGGAGTGTGTTTATGCAAGATGACGTCTTCTTCGATCCACTTCTTAACAGACGTTCTCTTTTCACTGCTTCATGCAGCGAGATGTCAATTGTTGCTTGTCTGAAGATCCTTTATCTGGGAGAAAGAGGTCGGGCTGCTGATGATCCAATCATCCTTATACAGAAACACACGCAAAGGTTCAATGGGTGACATCTCTTGGGGTGGGGGAAGGGGTCTCCAAGTTGAGTAACGTTATCTTCACTTCACCAGTCTCTCCTCTGCTCTGTGCACAGTGAAACAGAGAGCAGAGGAGAATGAAGTCATTCCAAACTAGCTCTAACTGAAGACTGCTAACCTGTGCTGAAATGTAATGATTGCACATAAGTTAGGTACATAAGATTAATACAATATTTGAATATTTGGATTTTTATGCTATTTTCCTTGTAATTTCTTTCCCTTCTGTTTTCTTGGGGCTTGGGCTTCCCCTTTAAGGCAGTGGAAGAGGAAACAGACATCTCTGCCTTTCCTCTTTTGTCCTCTGCTTAATTATTTTTAATCCAACATTTCATAAGAAATAAGATTGAGGCTTCTCCCTTCTCATTTGTTCGGTTCTTCTTGGTATGTGACGGGTCAATGCAACAAAAACAGATTTGGCACCAAAGACAAATCCGCTGCAGACAGACTAATGATACAGTGAAAGACACATGACACTCGGGGCCTTCTCAGAGTTACTATCAAAGCTGAGCAGATTATATAAGTGTGTCTCATTCCTGCCCTGAAGCACTCCGTCTGTTCTTTCAGATTTGACTGTTTGACAGCTGAGGAGACTTTAAAACTGTCACACAGCAACTGTGTGTTCAGACGCAATGAAGGGTGCTAAAACTTCATGCTATATGAGCTTAAAATGCTATTCCAGTCATTAGGGTGTTGATTTACTGCAAAATACCTGAAACCAGAAAAAGAAAGTGTAAACAAAGAAAGGAAAATAAAAAAACACGAGGGAAGAAAGTGAATCAGCAAAAAAAAAAAAAGTTCCAGCTGTTTTTCCTCAGGGTATGTCACACTCACACCTGACGGATCATACTTGTGTCCATGAGTAAGACTTTACTTATCTTCCCCATCTCAGCCTCCATGATTGAAATACTCAGTGGACTACATGTGTGTCTCTATATGAGCATTTGCTGTGTGAGGCTGCAGGAATGCCACAGCCACAGGCTTCTCTTTACACATGAGGAACTCCTTCAGTTCCCCTCCATTTCTCCCTGCAGCCGGGTTTTCATTTGGGCAGCAACACAGTCTGGCTCAGTGATGAGGATGCTTTTCTTTGTGATTCAAATTTGGTCTTTTTTATTGAACATCAATTCTGTTCTTCATTCTCTCTAATCTTTATTTTATATAAATAAATCCATTTCCATCCCTCAAGCTTTATAATTTAGCCTTTCTTGGTTCTATATTGTAAATTTCTTCTGTGATATGCAGACTCTTCTTTAATCAGGGGTTAAAGGATTAAAAACCATTTTTCTCAAATCGGTCAGTTTGTGCTGCGTAAATAAAACTCCCTTGTTACTGTCAAATGTTGTGATTTATGGTGATTTTTATATAAATGTTTCCTGCTTAAATATTCATGCAGTGACATTAGTATGCGGTGTTGTGCAGTTGTTTGTACACGCTATTGTGTTCCTAGAAAGTCAACAGTTCTCCTCACGTAGCCGTGCCTCGACAAAGGTGGCCATGTATGCGCGGGCGGGGTGGACGTTCAATTTATCAACATCACATGATGCACAATGGAGCCATTAGCTGTTCGTCCGCCCGATTCAAAGGCCGGTCGGCTCAGCTGTCAGCCTTACATTTAACAGGGAGGGATGTGGGGTGAATACGGAAGATGTTGCCTTTTTTTGGGGAAACGAGATGTGAAAGGGGCTTTACAGGAAGGTTTGTCCACGGGTATCAGTGTGGGTGGGCTCTTTTGACAGCATTGTTTGTCAAAACTGCACTTTAGGTGTCCCTCCATGTTTTACCCCTGAGCTGTGCTCCTGCAGGGGTATGAGACGGTACATTATGAGAGCAGTTTTAGATTTTAAAATGAGCCAATTTTCAGTTCAATGTGAAAAGGTGATTCCATGCTGTGGGGTTTGAGATGTTGTTGCCTTTATCTTCATGAAATGCATTGCTTGTTTCACTGGAGGGGTGCAGATGTTTTCAAAGGGACATAAAAAAATTTAATTGCATTGCTTAGAAAAAGATTTTTCAGAACATCAGGAGATTGTTTTGCTGAAATTGAGCATGTGTGTCGTCCTCACACTCGGTGCTTCCGTGCATTTTTATTTTTAGTTTCGCCAAGGTTTCTAATCACGGTTCTGCAGGGCGATTCTTCCGCTGAATCAACCGGCTACAGTCACTGAACTTTAATTAAATTTACTCAGTCCGCATTTGGATTTATTTTTGGATGGCACACAAAGACAAATAAGATGGAAATACTCTGTTCTTCGTTAATTAATTACATAACCCATTATGCTGTACTTGGAAGGGCTTTGGAGGGAAGTCATCTTCCCTCGCTTCCAAACATTGGTTCTTCCTCCCAAAAAAAGTGTTTACATGTGTCCTGGTAGGCATCGGGGATGTGCATATGTGAAAGCAATCAAACTATTCTAAGAGGAGGGTGTGTGCCTGCATTAGAGAGCAGAGAGGAGAGAGCGAGCGAGTGTGTGTGTGTTTGCACTTGTTTGTTTACATGAAAGACACTAAGAAAAGCAGAGATAGATGGAAAACGTGCATGTAAGGGGATATTTAGATCTTTTATCTGCTACTGGCAGATAAACAGGAAAGGATGGAGCTCTCAAATTATTTCCTCTTCCTCTAAAACATTATTTTAAAAACATCCCTTCTGTTAACATCTGTCCATCAGTGAAGCATAGTGTATTGACACGACACAGTTTAATGAAAACAAAATTGCAGAAGTACCCATCTTTCTAGCTCAGGCTTTCCTGACTGTTTGTATTAATAAACTTCTCCAATTTAATTGTGCAAGATCAGTTATTTTTTTGTAGCCAAAAAAACTGTTCTAAAACTATGATTTTTATTTTTTTTTGTATTGGTTCAATTACACGTGTGTTGGAAACAGCAATCGGAAAACAGAATTGAGCAAACACTGAGGAGGACGTTCAAATGTGGGGCTATTTGGAGGGTTATTTAAGCCTTTTCACAGCTTGGCTCACTGCTACACGGGATTCGTGCTTTCACTTACATGATTGCTGCTGGGTGGTTGTTCCACATTCTGCGTGAGTTTTGGGGGGGAAAAAAACCCACAGTAAAAAAACTGCAGGAATAAAGCATAAAGTATGACCATCCCCAAACCAAACGAGTGTGGAAATAAAGTTTATAGTCTTGTGGTCAGCATGATACAGAATGTTCAAGGCTGTTCAGGTTCAACTATATTATTGGTTCCGACCTTTAAAGTTGTAATAGCGTCTTCAGTGTTTACTGACATGGAACTAGTTTCCTCATCTGTTGCCAGGCACCAATTTTATGCTTTAATGTCTTCCTGGTGGTAATCCAAATTAAAGGGGTAATGTTTGAATTGCATCCTTCTGAGCTAATGGCCTCTCATTTGATTCTTGAGGTTCATCGCTGTGGTAGGGTGCTCGGGGGTTGGGGGAGCCTGACAGGAATCAATTTGGCTGGAAACATTTGTAAGAAAGGTGCACTCTGTCCTAACAGACAAGTTACTTAAAGACCCTCTTTCTATCCGGGTCTGTTGTTTTACAGCTGTTTTGGCAATTCTTCAGTTATTTCAAGCTCGCAAAGTTTCTTTACTTTCACTCTTCTTTTACTTGTCACACAGCAGCTTCTGTTGACCATTCAGGAGCTCAGGACTTGGTTCTGTGCAATTTTGCAATAGCTGCAATAGGGAGGTAAAGAGACATTTAGTGTAACCTTTCCAAACCTGCTGTTTCAGTGCATGCTTCCACACAGCCCAGACCACACATTTCTCCTCTGTGGATCGGTAGTGTAAATCATCCCGTGTGTCTGTGTTGTCTTGGTTCTGTCCCCCCAGGGAAAGCTGCTTGACGCCAGTGAGCCCAGAGTCTTGTCCCCTTGTCCAGGCCTTCCTGGCTGAGTGTCCAGGCCGCCAATTCCTGGGTCACGCCCAAACACAGCTAAAGACCGGCCTGCAGACCCAGGAGAGGCATCTTTTCCTCTTCACAGACACACTCCTCGTCGCTAAGGCCAAGTAAGTTTCTCTCTGTGTATTTTGGGAAATGACAGGGAGAGTGAAACAGTGTGTGTTTATGTAGTTGTGAGTGTAAGAGAGGCACAGAAAATGGAGACGGGGTGACATAAAGAGGACAAAATAGGAACAAAGTGCCGTGGCGCAACATTTCATTGTCCTTAGTTCCACTGTTCCAAGCAAAAAACACTTTGTCGTGGATGGAGTTTCCCTCTGTTCCTCTTCACATACTCTCCTGCTCCTTTCGCTTCTCTGTCCCTCATTTTTCCTGAGCATATAATTATTTCCCAGCCAATTAAATCCATATGAAGCCTGGCTCAGATCAAAGCCACACTGGCTCGCCTTGGGCCTAAACTATGGGGCTTCCCACCCACAAACTACACAACACAAGCACATTCAAAAATAGAAACCCAGAGAACACACACACACACACACACACACACACACACACACACACACACACACACACACACACACACACACACACACACACACACTTATAGATACACATAAACAATCTTACAGTATGTACTTACAGTACACAGAAACCCTTCAGTGCAGACACAGCAGGATGTCTGTGGTCAGTCATGAGCCAGTGGGCGGAGCTGACCCCTTAAGCAGAGAGAGTGTACGCTATAATTGGCTTTAATACATCGTGGCTGAACCCAGGGTGAGTTAGAGGAATGTGCGTTGATGTGTATGTATTTAAAAGATAGCAATAGTGGGTGTGGGGCAGGGGTTCAGTGATGTGTTTGTGTGTGTGCTTTATATTCATAACGCAGAGACTGTGTGTTTGTTTCCCAAATGTATACGTTTGGATCGTCTCCCTCAATAATTACAGATGCTGTGGTATATAAATACACATCTACTGAGCGTGCCTGTGTTTAACGTCTGAAAATAGCTGAATCCTTTAATATTTTGCTTCTATATTAAATGCTTGCTTTTTTTTAAGATTGCCATATGTCAGAGGTTTATGGAAATAAGTTATTTAGAGAAAACTAAGTCTGATTCCACATTTAAGGAGAGTCCTAAAAGTGCCTCATGGAATGCCATAAAACCCCGAAACCACTCAGATAAAAGACATTTATTGTAGTGCAGACCTAAAATATGAATTCAATAAAATGATTGGTTGATGGATATGAACATTTATTACATTTATACAGGAAAATGTTAGCTGAGTCTTACTTGTTTGCAGGTCTCCTACTCATTTCAAGGTAAAGGCTCAGGTCAGAGTATGTGAGATGTGGACAGCTAACTGCATGGAGGAAGTGTGTGAAGGAAGCACAAATCCTGAGAGGAGCTTCGTTATGGGCTGGCCCACCTGCAACTGTGTGGCCACCTTCAGGTATGTACTCCGTGCAGCACAGGTTGTTCACATTTAGGGAGAGGGATTCCTCAAAGGTGAAGTGTAGCTATATTTTTCTTATCTTGATTCAATCAAGCAGGAGAAACTTGACGTAGAAACTTGAGGTAATTTAATTTCCTCTTTATATAACTTATTTCTGTGCATCCACATGCCTTGCATTGGAAAGTATTCATGGCCAGCCAGTTACTCCTGAATACTTCTGGAAGAGTACACAATGTTCGGAGGTGCAGATGTACAGTATAGAAGAGGACAAAAAAATACACCCAACCACAAAATCCATAAAAGTGTAAGCATGAAGGCGGCTCCCAGTCATAAAGCTACTCAACTCATTCTCAGTACAACACGCAGCGCACACTGATGCATTCAGTGCCATATATTTGCACCTGCCTATACACATCTACACATTTATACTGATTCACAAACACACCCATTATGCTTTCCATCAAGAGGAATCCAGACATAGCACCGGATGAAGTCTGCGGTTTTAAATGGTGGGAGTTACATAACTAAACAAAAGAGACAGTTACTTTTCCATTGACTGTACTTTATAACATTATTTACTACATTTCAGCTCTGAAGAGACCAAAGACAAGTGGTTGGCGTTCATCAACAGGTAACACACTGATTAAAGTTTTTCCTTTGTTTAGTTTAAAGTTCTTTCATGCAAATCGGATTTTTCTTATGGGGCAGAAACAATTTGATTTTGATGAATTACACTGATGCCAGCTCATTGTGCACACTTTATTAATCTGTTTTGTATTAAAGTGATAGTCTTACTATAACACTGACCTCCTTTCTCCTTCCTGTTTTCCCCTAAACACAGTTGCATAAGTGAGGGGAAAGAGAAGGATGACCCTAAGACCATTCCTCTGAAAATCTTTGCAAAGGATATTGGAAATTGTGCATATGTAAGTTTCCTTTCTTCCCTCACGAGTTTTTATTGCTTCTGTCAGTGCAAAAACATCTATTTGGGTATTTAATAACATCCCTAGCAGTACTATAAATTATGTATCACACAAACAACTGCATATTTCCATGATGTTTCCCAAAATGTTTCCACCAGGCCAAGACACTTGTGGTCAGCAACGCTGACAGCACCACTGAAGTCATCCGCATGGCTCTGCAGCAGTTTGGCATATCAGTAAGTAACCAAAGACCGCTGTTGATACTAACCTCAGTATCTAGTGATTGATGAGGACTAGATATTAAACTTCTCTGTGTGATGCTACAAAAATCTTGGGCATTTTGAGGCTTTTTGCTAACGTACCTTTTGGGAGTCATTTTGTGGAACAGTACAAAAACACAACAATCCTGAAACACCATGTCGAGGCTGTTGAACGGTTTCTTTTTTGCACACGTGTATAATCTTGTTAAACTTGATTGCCTCTTTCTCTGCTTTAGGGTTGCGTTAAAGACCACCGGTTGTGGGTGAGTTCCAGCAAGGACGACCCTCCGTATCCACTTATTGGTGAGTCCTGTTGACATCACCGTGTAAAACACTTAAAAAAAAAAGTTCAAAGTGGCCATATTATGCCACTTTTTAATAGTTTTATGCAAGTCTTGCATGCCACTCAAAGGGTTCAGCTCAAATTATAAGACAGAACGTTATTTCAGCCTTCGTGTACACGCCTCGGTTTATCCCTGTTCCAGAGAGGCTGTTCCAGCATCTGCAGCTTTAAGTCCAACTAAGCTGCTGCTGCCCACGTCCCTTTTAAGGCGAACCTTGTGAATGAATGACCAGAGCAGGCAGCAGGAGCAGAAGCCCATTCACACAGCAGACACAGACATGATTTTCATGATTCTAACTTTCTGTCTGGGTGATCGTTTTAGGTGTAAATGAGGCCAACTAATAGCACAGCGTAACCCGCTGCATGTGCGTGATGATTTTGTAAAATCAGGTGTTTAGTGCAGCTTGGAACATGACATCTAAGTCACTCCTGGTTTGCGTGTTTTAAACTTCAGTACAGCGAAGGGGAGAAGAAAACAGATTGAAAATATTGATTTTAAAAAAAGTCAGTTTGTGACCAAAAGCAACGTGACTGACACCCAGTCTTTGTGTGTTGGTGCTCATAATTTCTCATTGCCCCTCAGCCCTGCGTTTCCGGATACCATTAACTGCATAATTTGTTAACACATTTTAGCACGCTGTGCTCACAGAGCAAACAGTTTAAAGTTAGTTTGGAGAAGCTGCCCGGATGAGGAAATAACAATGGCTTAGTGTCCTGTTTTGCCAGCTCTCCTCACCAGCTGGGGTACGTGCTTATCACGGTTTGATATCACAACCAGCTGCAAATCTGAGCAGCTCATCCAGAGACACGCTTTCTGATCGTTGGAGAAAAGAAACGAGGCTGCAGTCGTTTATTGTGTTTTATGGTTTCTCCAGTCACTCCCTGGACACGCATTTATGTTTTAAAAAAAACCTGATCTGGCAGAATTTGATCACCTTTAAACACTTCTCTTTTTTGAGGTGCTCTTGAAAGAAGTACTTCAACATTTGGGTAACGATTTAGGATGTGGTGAATAAAAAAATCTGTTGACGTCTTTAAAAAAAAAAAGAAAACAAAAACACAGTATCTCTTCCTCAGTGATTATTCATAAAAACTATCCACTTCTCCCTTCTATGCATGCATCAGTGGTCCAAAACTCACCATCTGGGAACATTTCAGAGGACGCGGTTTTCTTGTGGGTTGTTTTGCGCTACCATAATCTTTTGTTTTGTAGTTCACACAGAATTCCTGACATCAAAACACAGAATTTATGATGCAGTGTTGCAAAAGGCCACTGTGTATATGCTCAATTTTTTTCTTTCTTTTAATGTGACTTTTGCTTTAGCACCATGTAAGATGCACAGACTGCACATACCAGACCCTCCACCTCTAACCTCTGGACCTTGATCTTTCATTCAGGCCATGAGTTTCCCTTCAGCATTAAGATGAGCCACATTCGAGACGGTGGCGGCAATGGTGGAGGACTTGGAGGAGGAGTAGGGAGGGATGTGCTGAGTCCCACAGACTGCCCGGGGGTCCTGCTCTTCGACCAGTGTCTCCCTCCAGACACACAGTGCCAGTTTATACTGAAACCCAACAAGGCTGTCCTTGGACAGACTCAACTTATAGGTAAGGTGTTTCATTGTCAAAGGCACCTCAGTATGTGTCTAGTATTTTGGATGTGTTTAGCAGTGGTAAGAATTAAAATCTCAGCCACCATTAAGTGTTAAAAGCTGAGCATTTTGGGTTTAAACCTGCAGGCGATATACAAGAGCAGCATTCTCATCATGGCCTTTCACACCTCGAGGAAGTTTCATGAAATGAGAGAAGAAGATGTTTTTATTTGTTCATCACCGTGGCAGTTTAGGTTTCTGTGTACACAGTTGGTCAGTGCAGAGAATCCATCCACGATTCGAATTCTCTCTAAAACCACAAGAGGAAATATGACATACAGAAGTGTCAACACAGAGCTGAAAGCACTTCCCAGAGTGAGTTCCACTTAGATAAACCGTTTCGGTTTGTTTGTGCTCGTTCTCGAGGTTACCGTCATGTTGTTAGTCCTCGGGATGAATCAGCAGGTGAACAAGAAGAAGAAGGTGTCATGGAGAACGGTGGGAAAGGCATTTTAATGGAGTGGGGGGTTACAGCAGGGGTTAGAACAGACGCAGAATCACAATAAGAAAAACATCAGGCAGCCAAAGAGGAAGAAACCCCAGAAGGACCGGATAAATGTGGGAACAGGAAGATGGAAAGTAGAAAGAGATGACACAGCTATTGAATAAGTCTGGAAGGTCAGTGGATGTGAAGGGAAAAAAAAACAGGCGACTGCAGCAGATAGAGAAAGAATTTACCCCCTGAAAGACTCAGCAGGGAGAGGGACAGAGAAATTAGGAGGAAGAAAAACACGATGACGGCGGACAGGAGCGAGGAGGAACCGCGGGTACAGAGACCAGGATGGAAAAAGGAGAGGATGAGGTTTACTGGAGGAAGAAGCTGATCAGAAAAAAATGTGTGTTTTCCAGTCAAGAAGGCTCCAGTTTGCCAACCGCAAGCTTTGCCTCAGATTCCTTTGCTTCAGGCATAACAGTGTCTTACATAATCGCTCCATACCAGCCCCGCCACCGTGCACGCATAATTGCTCACACCCTACCCGAAAGCTAACGAATATTTGTTTATTGGGTCGTAGCCACAGCAGTAGCCCCCTTTTCAGGCAATTATGCGCTGAACGCTTTAAAACTAACGGGTGTATGACAAATACAACCCCTGCAGCCGTTTCCCAGAATGCTACATGTCCAGTTTGTGCTGGTCTGCTGCTGAGATACCATAAGTGGCCAAAAAGGCTTTGAGGTGGCCCACGGCAGCAACGGAAAGCCTCTGACATCAAAGTCTCTGAAAGTGGATAATGAACCACTCCACACAGAAACACAAGTCTACACTGGCTCATTCTCTGCTAGTTGTCTATTGCAATGTAATGAACATCTCAGCCAGCACTTAAAGAAAACTATTTTTAGTAGCAGACCTGCTTAAAAATAAATTTAGCGTGATATTCAAAAAGAAGAAAACCCAAAAACTTTCTGTTCCCTTACAGTAGCCAGAATACTGACGTGCCCACCCCTGGAAGTGGCTGAAGGTCAAAGCAGATTGAGACCACTAGCCTCTTCCTACACATAAATGCACCTTCAAACAAATCACTACAAGTTAATTAGTGATCCATGCAGTCCTGCATGTGGCAGTTTCATTGCCAGTGAAGGGAAATACTGCTTCTAACACCAGTTTTATAACACAGAAGATGATCAGTGTACTGTAAGAGATGACAGCGATTGCCCACCCAGACCAGTAGTGTGTGTCCGTTCCCTCATTCCTCTGTCTCTGAAACTGTGAGAGCTGCGATGACGTAACACCTGATTTACACCAAGGTCATGTTTTTTCAGCGATGGTAAGGCCTGCTGAGAAGTGCCAGAACAGGCCAGTAAATCTGTTACTGTTGAACTTTGTTCCAGAGTGTATTTGGGCACAACGCCACGGCAGATTGTTAAATAATGAATTCTATGTGAGGTATGCCGTGTATTTCGTGGGGCCTTTTGGGCCGATGGGTCCCCCGCCCACCGAAAGAATCTTTTGTTTGTTAGGAGAGTCCCACCCTTGGATACAAATCACTGACGCTTAATAACATAAATGTTATCATTTCAAGATTTTTGGCATTTTAAAAGTTGCTACAATTACATTTCGCTACAATGGCCCTTTAAGAGTTTTACTGTGCTGTTTGCACGTTTTGCTCCAAAAACATCAGCAGTGACTCAGAAAGGCAGTAGTGCCACAATTAATGAGGAATGAGTCATTATTGTAATATTTAGGTGATATGAATCTAGAGGTTTTTTTTTTTTAAACGTAGCATCCTTTCCAAGCCCATGGTGTCCAATCAGCAGTCCAAAACACCAAGAAATTAAGTCATTATTTTAGACATATATATTTATTCTGCCTAGCAACTAAGTCTAATGGTGTTTTTTGTGCTAAAACTAGCTTTTTAAATTGGTTGCTTATTTTCTCGGACTAATAACATAGTAAAGTAAATTCTTATTTATAGACACTTCAATGCACATGCAGTATGCAGAAACACTCTGAGCTGGTGCTTTAACTACACAGGCAGGCAGGCGTTGTGACTTTGTGCTCAGAAACGGGAACGCACACTCACAAACCCACACTCTGTGCACAGGTTTTTGAACACACCTGCATGGGTAAACAGAGACACCCACATTCTCTGTGACTTGCTATGTTTTCTCTGTTTCATTGAATAAAAAGTTTTGAAAGGTTTGATTATTGGACCAAAATGTAGTGAGCAGAACAGAGCGTTCGCGGGATGGTTTTCATCGCTCAGCCATGAGCGGCAGTGTTATCCTGCATGATGAGCAGATCCTCCATCTGAGCCTGCTGAATGATTCGCACCAAAGTAAACATTACGAAACAGTTTCTGAGTCTGCAGTTTTGAAGTTGGGTGAATCAAACGGTTTGGTTTCTCGGACGTGTCTTGCGCTGTATTCACCATCCATTACTCAACGACAATGATTTGATTATATCTCAAACCACAGGTCTCCTTCTGCTTTTTTTCCTACCCACAGAGCCTGCTCAGCAGAAGCCTTTTAAGAGAAAGAGATCTCTGATCAATTGGCCTTTCTGGAGAGGTTCAAGCACACAGCTGGATGGCGTGCCACTGTCCCCAACCTTCCCCTCCTCCGCTCATGGTCGGCTGTTCGGACGATCCTTGAGCTCCATCTGCTCTTCAGAAAATGGCCTGCCTAAACCTGTCATGGTAAGACAAGTGGAGGTCAGAACCCTGTCTTGAGGGGACGCAGGTTGATCGTGTAGTTAGGGAAGCGCTGTTGCTGTAATCTTACTGTTCTATGACTTAAATAAATCCAGCACCCACTTCAGTCCTTTGGAGTGAAATGCTTTCCGTCATTAGGGCCAGTTTTCTGAGCTCCTGGTTGTGTAATCTCTGACCAGAAGTTCTCCCGTTACATTAAATAACACGGTTATTAAATCAAACATGCTGGTAACCTTCTGCTTTCCTGCTCCCTCAAGGACATGTTGGCATTTCTGTACCTGGAGGGGCCGTACACGAGAGGCGTCTTCAGGCGCTCGGCTGCAGCGAAAGCCTGCCGGGAGCTTCGAGACAGACTGGACAGTGGGAGCGAGGACCCAGAGATCACACACCAGTCTGTGTTCGTCATTGCTGCTGTCCTCAAGGTAGCACGCTCAGCCGCACGCAGCTCTGCCCCGACTCTCTTGTTTGAAACTGAAAGCAGGCACGACTGATGTTGGTCCAAAGTCACCTAAGCCCAGACAGGATAATCTGTCTCTGCATAGCCAGGCAGGCGGCCAGACACACACACAAGGTGCAGCATTGTTCAGGATCCAGGCCAAACAGCCACTGTAGAGTCGGGCATCCAGGGAGCAGCTCAGGCCTTCTTCTGTCTTAATTTTATTTGATTTTTTACAGAGATGGCCCATCTCCCTTTTTTTGATTGTCTTTCACCTGTTTTCCACACAATGGACAAGGATTGCAGATCATCTGAGAAAAACCGATTAACAGAATTGATACCTATTGCAGGGTTAGACTAGTGGCATTTGTTTCCCATTATTATACAACCACCAAACCAAAATAACCACCACAGCTTAACACAGGTGAAGGAATATAAAGTGAGAGAAAGAAAATCAGTTGGAAAAATGTTACAGACACATAATACGTATCTAAGAATTTAATTATCAGCTGTCACCTGCCATGTTGAAACTTTACTTGTTGCATACAGGACTTCCTGCGAAATATCCCAGGCAGCATACTGTGTGTGGATCTCTATGACCAGTGGATGGAAGCGATAGAAGGGGAAGGAGGAGAGGAAAAGATACAGACTGTCCAGAGGTACAGTAGGAGATCTCTCTTGAAATCCTAAAATACTTGATATTTAAGCTCGTTATCCTCCTACAAATATCAGTGTGTAACACTGGAGCACATAGATCTAAGTCATACACACATTTGGTATAAATCAGTGACACGGGATAGGTAAGATTGAAAAAATGTCTGTTCTGGTGGCCTGTGGTGGGCCAACAGCTTACACACTGCTGGTATTTTCCTTTAATTACACACTGTTTATGTCTAGAATGAGAAATAAAAGCAGAGAGCAGGGATGCAGGCATTTCCAGAAACAACAAACGGAATTCCTGTTGCTTAGAAACAAAACCGAAAACTGGAAATTCTGTTACAGCCTGAGATAAGCAAACATAACAGCACAAACAGTGCGAAAACAAGAAGCATGCAAGGAGGATTTTGTGTATCTCAATCATTGCCATTCCCATTAGGTTGCTCCACCTCCTGCCTACTGAGAATCTGCTTCTGCTGCGACATGTAATCGCTGTACTCCATTGCATACAAGGCAACGCCGATGACAACCAGATGAATGCCTTCAATCTGTCTGTCTGCATTGCTCCCAGCATGCTTTGGGCTCCACCGCCAAGCACCCCTGAAATGGAGGGGGAGGCCACAAAAAAGGTGAGACAGGTTACGCGCAAACACCTTAGTGTTTTGTCCAAGAATAAAATCTTTGGTTTGGCTGATCATATTTAGCTGATCCCGACATTTGAGAGAATAATTTGACATGTTGGGAAATATGCCTGTTTGCTTTCTTGCTGAGAGTTAGGGGAGATGTTTGTAGGTTTAATGTGAGGCTCAGTGCAGCAAAATGACTGGAAACAGCAGAGCAGTTAGCCTGCTCGCGGCCAAGAAATACTTCTGCACAGAATCCCTGGAAAAACCACAAATTTCTACACTTTGGTTTGTGTGTAGACAAAATAAACGAGACATAGCATGGAGCTTGGTGAGTTTTAGGGGTGCTAATACGCAGATTAAGTTACTTCCAGACAGGAGAAGGGGAGCTGTTTCCTTCGTTTCCTATCTTTATGCTAAGCCGAGATCTGCCGCCTCCAGCTAAATGTCGAGATTAGAGCGGGATCACCGCTGCGATCTGACTCTTGGCAGCTCTTGTAAGAGAATATATTTCCCCCAAAAAAAGTCAAGCTAGATACGCCGAATACTCAGATCTGCAGACTATGAGGAATTTAACATTCAGGGGGAGAAAAAACAGAAGCTAGCTGCTTTGTGCATGTGCTGCTGTGTTTGAAATGCACGTGACCAGGCAGAGACCCGAATTTGACTGACAGTTAAGTTACTGAGGCTTTACTGACACAGGTATACACAGACATTAAGTTTTCACATGCATAGTTAACGTCAGCCTGAGAGCCGTTTGTCTGCAGACTGACGGTTTCTCTGTGGGTGCGAGTGCCGGCCTTTGAGCAGGAGCTGACCCACTGACACACTGCAGTCACGCACACGCTAACCCCATCCCAGAGGCACACATGGTCATGCTCATTCACATGTGATCACTGACAGTTACTCATAAGCTTCTTATATTCAGCTTAGCTTTAAATCCCCAAGACTTGGCAAGTTTAGTTTAGCATATAGAAAAACACATGCACAATATCTAGTTTACTCCACAGAGAATGTCACCAGGGTTAATTCCTGTAAACGATGAAGGAGGATTGTTAATTGGAAATATCTTTGAGATGTCTTGATGTTGGAGTACTAAAGGCACCTGCGCTAAGAACGTGGTGATCTTCATGTTGATGCTACTTTTCTCTGTGTTTCTCTGTATTTTTATGCATCTAAAGTTAAGTCAACAGTGAAGCATCTTTGCTTCATGTATTTCTTAGCCAGCCAGGCTGGCCTGAAACAACTTAATTCTCCAGTGGTGGCTGCAGCCAGAGCCCACAGAGGAAGGCCCCTCGCCCACCAGAAACCATCATGTAGTCACTGAAAACCTAAGCATACAAAGACTTCTGATTTGTGGTCTGTTTGGAAAGTTACAGTTATTTAGTTACACACAATCTCAGTGGGTGGCTGTTTTGCTTATCTTTTCCGATCTGTGTGTGTGTGTGTGTGTGTGTGTTTGTCTTGAAGTGGTTGAGGTTCATTTGGGAAAACACGCAAAGAATTTCCTACAGGATCTGAGAATCGGGGTGTTTTTGTGGAAAACTGTGTCACTGAAACACCCTCTTTCTGTCCCCCCCCAACTTAAACACACATACAGATTGGTGCTTGTCAGCAAAAAATACCCTCATTGCCCACAAATACCTAAATATCAGCTTCACAAATACTCCCCTGATAACACTTTCCCTCTTGCACACTGCATATTTGTGTGATCGTTTCTGGGGGAGAAAAGGGGAGGTGGGGATTTTTGACATTCCCACCTTGCAGTCAAAGACGGGGGCCAGTTTAAACGTTTTGGGGCTGTGTATTGGCTGCATTCCAGCCCTGTCTGAGGACATGCCTATGCTCAGTTTTGGCCAGTTCAGTTTAGTCTCTGTGTCCCTCTTGCTTTCATGCAGCATATAATTTAAAGGTTTGTGGCTGAACATAGCCCTCAAAGAGCATCTGAGGTAAATGCAGTTTGCGTATAACTTAAAATGGAGACGGGAAAAGTACGTTGTTTTTCTCTCAGGCTTGGCTCTTGAGAATGAAACTTTTGCTTTTCTTCTGCTTTGTTTTGCTCTTCCGTGTTATAGTAACTGTACAGAAAAGCGATACCGAGCTCAAAATGTTCACAGACAGCTTTGCAAAGTGCCTTAATGCACATACACACCCAAATACTGCTAGAATTCCTCAAAGTCCTGCAGTACTATTGTGTGCTCAGGCAGCGTGCACCTGCAGTTCACACATCAGATGCATATTTCGTATGTCCTGTTTTTCTGAATGGTTGAAAGAGTTAAAGATAACATCTTACTGAGGTGAAGAAGAGGTTCTGAATGGGCTGCTGATGGATGAATAAGTGAACGTCTCCTGGATGCCCACAGGCTCCTTTTGTTCAGTGCTTTGCATCACGTAGCAGCACTCACTCACACCGAGTGACAGTGAGGAATGCTGAGTAAGTGTTTGAGTTAGGCCTGCGAAGCTAAATGGATGAAGGTCACAGGTAGGAAAAGAGAGTTCATTTGGAAAGTAAAAGCAGCTACAAAAGAGGAGAGGAAATAAGGAAAAGAGCAAAACAACATAAGAAAAAACCCCTCTACCTTAGTATTCCTACCTTCAAAAACACAAACAAAAACGTTCTTGTTGAGTAAACAAGAAAATTCTAGCGTAAGTAACAAAATTTGCCCTTACAAGTTTCAGCTGCTGGCTTGTTTCCCAAGGAGTCAGCACAGTGGGTAATGTACTGTACATGCACAGATTTGATTTGGTGCAGATTTTTGCACCTGATGCAGCACTTCCCTTCATCCAGGCCTGGGACCAGCAGGGGTAGCGTGCTAGCTTGTGAACTGTCCCGCATGAGGTTGTGTTTTCTCTTGGTAGTGAACTGAGCACTAAAGCCCCACCCATTACGGAATTTTAAAACCAATAACCATATTTAGTGATTTAAAGATTTGATATTACAGTGTATCGATGGATATTTCTTCTTTTCTCAGAGACACAAAACATCTATGAGATTTATGGCATTTTCCCTCTGACTGACAAACTACTGTATGCAAGAAACGCTGCATAGAAATGCTGTTATTGACAGATCGGAAAATCACTAATCTCAGAGCAGACGTAGAACTACGGTGTCAGGGGAGAGACATTGCCAAGCAAAGCTCCGGCAGGGACTTGTTTTGTTGTTTTTTAGTGGTTGGGATACTGTGGAAGATCCTGTATATCGATCGCAAGTTCCCAAAACTCGCACCCTGTTCACACATGTTGACTTTTCTTCTTTAAAAATCTGAGCTGAATTTGCTGGAACAGCGTTTTGCCCTCCAGCTTTTTGCGGCAGTCACGTCACAGCAAGCTGTGAGGAACAACAATATGATTCAATTTCTAGTTAGGAGCTGTTTCAAATGAAGAGGTGAAGCCGTACATGATCGCCGCACTCCAGCCAAATTCAGCTCACTTTTAAATGATCTTTCATCTGCAAAGTGATTTGGTGCATAATTCAGGTTGACTTGGTAACAACATTGTGTTGTTGTGATCGTCATCACGACACTGTCATCATTGTTTGCTTGATAGCATGCATATGCGACATTGGCTAAAGTTGTTTAGACTGGCTTCCTGATTGCTTCAAAGAAGCAGTTGTGGAGCTCATTACATTATATAACCGAATATACAGCTCATCATCCATCATCTGGTAAAATGGAAACAAATCATCTGTGATCGGTAGCTTTTTTAAAAAAAAAAATCACTTTTATAAAATGTTACTTTTAGGATAAAGAAAACGATTTTTAATGCCTTTTACAGCATTGCCTGATTATACCTTGTTTAAACAGGCTGCAGTGCTGACATGTTAAATGCACGTGGACACCAGGCAGACATAGAACAGTCAACATCTGGCCCACAAACAAACAATGACTGTTTATCTCCACAGCATTTCCACAGTGTCGCAGACGCAGGCTGTCAGTAGGAAAAACAGCTCATTCATGTACACATCAGGGAGATTTCAGTGGAAACTTCCCACAATTGGGATGGGTCCAAGGTTTCTGAGTGGCCCTGGTGTTTGCCAACTATTTGTGTCATAGGACGTCACATGTCTTTCGTAAATTTTGTCTGTTTAGTTTTAAAGTCAGTAGTTTCTGCCAAGCGGTGTGATTTGTTTGGGGATACATTCCAACTGGGCTGATAAAACTCATAAAACACAGACAGTTTTAGCATGTCTCAAAACATCAACTGCATACAATTCATATTTGGATCCCTTTGAAAATGAGTCTTCTTTTTGTGACGTTTGTAACTCTGGTTTTGCTGATGAACCTCATTTGCACTATTAAAACAACACACACACACACACACACAAACTGTCAAAAACTACACCTACATTGGTATCAAAGCCAGCGCATGATGTCATATGCAGTATTATTATCAGGACATTTTCCAGGACTGGTTAGAAAGAATGGACACTGTGCAGGCGGACAATAAGCAAATGAATAGAAATGCTTTCCAAAATGATAATATGGAAGACAAAAAAATCTAAATAAAAACAAACAGCTTTTGACAGTGGTTTAAAAACAATGTCACAAAGTTATTTGGGTCATTATGTCACAAATTAGTGATATCACAGATCAGTAGCTACAGTATTACTGTCTGCATGACCCATTCCTACCCTGTAAAATCTACACATTTAAATGCTGTTGGGCAAACAGAGAGGAGAGGGTGTCTAAAAAGAGTTTAACATTAGACGTCTCCAGAACGTGTCTTCAAAGCAGCAGGTTCAAAATAGAGCACAGGCGTTTTACGCTGCCATGCCTATATGAGCCTTCGGTTTTTGGTCTCATTCGAAGTGGTTGAGACGAAATCAGCAGCTGCTTCCTACACACCTTTTGCAACGGGGCTGCAGGCACACCTCTATCTGCCTCGACTCTGCCGCTACAGCACTTTTATTTGACCACGCGGCAGCTGACATAGACAAAAATGTGTGTGACGTAGGATGGGTGTTTACATGTAAATATTGCCATAACAAAAGTGCAGCTGGTGTTTGTCAGGTACTGTTGTGATTTAGAAATCAAAACTTTTGGAAATTTGAGTCAGCAGAGAAAGCTCTAACAAGGAAATAATAATATGAATATATAAATATGAATAATATATAGAGAAAGGCCTTTTCTCAGATTTTGTGGGAATTATGTTAAAAAACAATAAAAAAGTGGATTTTGCATAGTCCAGTGGTATAGGCTGTTGCAACCTAGTCTTTTTTCATTGTGTCATAATGCATAACACCAAGTTTTGTGTTGCACATAGCAGTTTGTGAAGATAAATTGTCAGCCGCTGCAGCAGAGGAAAGATGTTGGAAATGTTAGTGGCTACATCAAATAACCAGGTGCTGTTTCTTCCTGCAGGTTTGTGAGCTTGTTCGCTTCCTCATAGAGAACTGCAGCACCCTCCTGGGGGACATTTCATCGCTCTTCAGAGCCTTCAGCCAGAAAAGCAGCAGCAGCGACCATGGATCTGGTAAGAACTGAGGTTTGGTAGAACTCAGGAGAGGAAAGAAAGGCGAGAATATGAGTAGAAAATATATGGAAGGTGATAAGAATATGATTTTTCAGAGGTGGCAAAGCGCATATTCCCATCTCTGTTCTTTCATTAAAACCATGATATGGCATGTAGTCTTTATTTCAACATTTTTATTTGCTCAAAATCTGATTTTGTAATCCAAAAATCTTAAATAGGATTTATGGGAGGATTCATTAATGCCTAAAATGCTGCATGTCCCACAATGCCCCGCACACTCTGCCAAAGAACCACTCAACAGCTGAAACAGGAAATGCAAAAGTCAATATTGTTGTCGTGCACGTACAGTAGTAGCTTTTAAACCTTATTTTTCTGCAAATCACCAAAACTGTTAAGCATTTCTTTGTAAGATGCAGCTGGTTATTCTGGAAATGTTACTTTTCCCACCCATTTCCTGAGATAGTGGCTTGGATTTGCTGATCCAAAATAATTGCCTGGAATTAGGATGATGCTCACATGGCAACACTTTGTTCCAAGAGGACTTTAGCACAACTAGGTCTGCAAAAAAAAAAAAAAGATTTTCACGCAGAATATGTTCTTGTTATGAATTTGTTATGAAGGTCAAGTGTGTGTGCTTTGTTTGTGCGCGTGTGGCTGAATGGATCCTTTTATTTGTTTTCTGAAAGGGTACAGATAAAGACCCACTGTGTTGCATCAAGGTGGTTTGAGACTGACTGGCTCTCTCTGTGTGGGTGCAGCTGAATTGCTTTCAGTCTTGTTAATTGGGGTCAACAAATTGACCTGCAGTAATTTCAGTGATTGCCGGGATCACATGATTAAGATACAGCTGAATCTCCTCATTCAAGAATGCCGTTTACTCTTCCTCACGCTGTAAGTAACCAGCAGAGGTCAAAGAGCACATAGCAGAGAGATGCTTTGTCCTCTGTTCTCCTCGTGTGCACCAGTGAACTGTGACTTTGTTAATTCAGCTCAGGAAGTGCCCTCACTTTACTGAGCTGTATGGGCAAAGTTTCTCAGGAAATAAATATAATTCAAAAATATTTTTTGTCCTCTACCAATGGCTCTACCATATTTAAAGAGTCCCCTTAAAGTGAAAAAATGGCAGTGTTGCTAATTTTAAACTGACCCATGTTTTTGTCTCATAATAATATTTTCCCCCTTTTTATTCCCAGATGTGTCATCCTTCCAGATGAACGACTCATCTTATGACAGTCTGGAGAACGAGCTGAACGATGATCCCGAGTCCCCCTTCCAGGAGCAGCTTCCACTTCGCGACAAAGACAAGCCAGACAGCTGCAGCCGTGACTCTGTCATTACACTCAGTGATGGCGACCCTGATCCCGACCCTGATTCGGACCTTCTGCTGCAGCTCCCTCCTCTGGCCAGACCCAGTAGGTTCAGCCCTGCAGTTCGACAGCCTCGCACGCGCCATGCCAACAGCTCGTCACAGGGTCCCAGAAGACTGAGGAGGAGTTCAGAACCTGCCTTAGCCTTGGCAAGCACGCCAACATCAAGCATGCTGATGGCTCATGCTGATAACCGTCACCCATCAGTAAGGAAGGCGAGCTATGATGCTGCCATGGAAGGGGAAGGGGAGGAGGAGGATGAGGTTTTTCTTGAGCAGGGGCTCAATGAGCTGCAGCTGAAAGAGGAGGGGGAGGATGGTTGTGAGAAGAGAGGAGCCAAAATCCAGAATGGCGGGAGGAGAAAGATGAAGCATGCCCCTCCGCCACCACTGCGACTGGACGCCAGTTGTTCTAGTCTGTCTTCACCGGCCACCTCGCCAACCGGCTCCTCCCTCAGCTCTTTAGACTCTGCCTTTTCGCAGTACTCCACTGACTATACCACAAATGTGGCAGTTCCATTAAGTGAACCCCTTCCTCTCTCATCTCTTTTTCCTGGTCGCCCACAGCAGTCCTCCAGGGGTTCCCCACCAATGAGAGAAGCCCCACATCATTGGCTGCAGTCTACCCAGCCCCCTCGAACCAGCCAAACCACTTCTCATTCTCATGGCCTCCACCCCAACACATGGCTTAAAAAGGAGCGGTGTCTGACACTAAAGGTGCCTGATAGTGGACACGCAGAGGAGGACTTGCCCGTTGTAAATGGGAAATCCTACTCAAGCAGCAATGGCTTTTCTGTCAGTCCCCAGGAGGCCATGCTGACAAATCAAAGTTGCAAGCACAGATCCAGCAGCCCTCCATCTTACCAGCAGGCTCTACTGCAACTGCAGCATAGCCACTCTCCTTTTTACAGTGGGACAGAGAAGCCTCTGACAGTCAAAGATCTGAGACAGCTCCATGACCAGACCTCTCCTAACAACCTCAAACCAAACACAGGAGCTGAGGTCACGCAGACGCTGGCTGAAAGTGGGTATGTGCAGCCCCCAAAGGGTGTTTTCTTTGGGCAGAGCGCCACCACTCTGGTGCTCCACAGACAAAAGTCCCACTCTCTAACTCCAGCCGTGGAAGGCCACAGAGGGACGAAGACCCTTCCCCGCCGATCATCTGAACCTGCTAAGGTCACTGTGAACCCTAACCCCTCCACCAGCCTTACCTTGGACAGACTTCGTGCTTCTAAATCTCGGCCCCAAGACGGGAGCTTGAGAGCATCAGACATAGAGCACAGCCACACCAAGCCACGCAGCTTCCTGTCACCGTCTGCCACCAGGGCTGTAAGGGACTACTTCTCCTCACAGGGTCAGGAGGATGCGGATGCCTGCCTGCAGAGGAGTCATGAGGTTGCGCTAGCAATTGTGCAGGGTAAGAAGGAGTGGCAGAACAGACGGTGCAGTGACCCACGACTGGAGGAATTTGAACAACTTTTTTTTGCAGAAGAATCATATGTGTAAATAAGAACATTGTATAGACAACCTGTATAGGAGAGATTGACTTTTACATGATATTTTATCTTGTACATGACTTTCTCATTGATGTAATTTTTTTATATACACCTTTGACCTATTGCTGACTACTGTAATGGTACATCAGCGGTTTAAGATGCTATAAGGTACAGATGCAGCTCCTCCTTCAGTGGTTCACATCTTTGTGGGTTTAATCTACATATTATGTCAAATAACCAGCAAAAAGAAGACTGAAGAGTTTAAAGTTTTTGGTCGTAATTGAAAGTATCAACATTTAGTTGACATTGCCTCACAGCACTGCAGCTTGGGTCCTCAAATTGTTGAACAGTCCACAATGTAGCAGCTCTAGTGGCAGGAATCTGGTTTTTCTGAAAAAATCTTTTTCACCTCGTCCTTGTATGCCTTCCAGATGTATTATTGTTTTCTCAGCACGTGATGAAATTCTGGGGAGCTTGTCAGAAGTGACAAAAGAAAAGACAAAGAAATCTTTTAGTCTGTGTTCGGGAAGCTTGCAAAATGTTTAGAAAGTAAGCAGAAAACTCATAACAACTGATCAGAAATGAAGGCCATGTCACATATTTGTAGTCACTTTTTAAACAGCGACATTAAACACTGAGCAGCATTTGTACCACTTGTGACCAATCTCAGCCGTGAAGTGAACTCATTCTTTTCCCGTGACTTTGCAGTGTTTGAGTCAGTGAATCTGTGGGCCAGTTTTTTTTTTTATTATTATTTATATAAACAATTTCCAGACGCACAGCACAGCCTTGTCCTTAGTAACTTTGGTTAATATCTCAGACCTGGAAGGGAAGAATATCTGCCTGCCTGTGTGTGTGTGTGTGTGTGTGTGTGTGTGTGTGTGTGTGTGTGTGTGTGATCATCGAGCCAAAAGAAAATCTGTGCAACTGAAAGAGAAATCGATTGGAGTTTTGCTTTGAAAGCACTTAATTATCCTCATCAAGAAGCCCTTTCAGGATCACAATGGGACACCATAATGAGCATGTGCATTTTGAGTTGGATGTGGCAGTTTCCTTTACTCTTGTATGATTTATGAGTATGCATGTGAACTTTATTTGTGAGTATGCATGTGAACTTTTTGTTCCAGTGCTGCTGTCACCACAGTGTTGATGTCATAGGTGACACTTGGCCTTGAATGGCCTTATTCCATTGCATTTGTCTATTAATGTAATAAAAAGCATGTATATACATACCCACAGTTAATCTGTTGTTAGTTTACACCAGTAACAAACAGTGTTGTCACTTCCACACCTTCTTTACAGGACCACACACCGAAACAAGGCCATTGTCACGTGCTACCATTTTAAATGATCCCATAAAGTACTTTGTCCGGTTCTATTAATATTATCGCCTTTACAGAATTGTGTTCAGCCTGTATAGTTCTCCATATTTATGATACAGATATATATGTATAAAATCTATATATAAATATATTATCTTGTTATTTCGTATGTGGTGTGGAGTGAGGAATTCAAATGTGTATTTTTGTACTTGCCAATTCTGCTGCTGCTGTCTTTATAGAAAGTATATTTGCTACCAAACGCACCCTTTGTATATTGTGTACATCTGAATTCCAATGCTCACAAGAACCAAATATCATTGATTTTAATAAATGTTCCTCTTGTGAAACTACTTTGGCGGTCAAATGCGAGTTTGTTCACAGATGTGGTTTTGTAACATGTGAAAGTTTTATTGCCTGATGTGAGTCGTTCATACCTCCACCACCACCCAAAGGTGCTGTATTTTGGACCGGAAGATGGTGACTGTGGAGCTCAGTGTCACATTTAAGAAACCAGTTTGAGATGATCTGGACCAGGAGTCAGCCTGAATCATTGATGCAAGACAGGATGGATCCATGCATTCATGCTGTTCTGAGCCAATCATTGTTTTTCCAATCCTCATTTATGCCTAAATGCAGAGTTGCTGCCAAGTGACTGGCTGATTAGATGGTTTATTAGGTACATGGTTGAACAGGTGAAATAAACAGTGACAAAACTAAATGCACTCACTATCACTTAGAATGCAGTGTACTATCATGACATGTTGAAACAAATGATCAAATAAACTGTGCACAGTTTCTGCATTTCATTTCTGCAAAAAAAATACATTTAAAATCAAATGTGGCAGCTATGAGGGAGAGGGAGAAACTTTAAACCTGCATGTGTGATTAATGTGAGTGCAGAGAGTGGCTGAAAATCACCAAACTTATTTCAAGTGTGTGGTTGTGGATACGGCCATCACAGCAACCATGACATCACCTGCTGGTTAGTGAAGTCCCCCTGTGGAGGCTTGAGCTGAGTGATTTTGTGAGGTCATGATGAACACTGCACAAACAAGTTCAATCCTCCCTACATCATAACCTGCTATCTAGCCCTTTTTGACTTGTTGGGCAGCGTAATGTACAAAATGAACATGAAGTTGTTTTGAATAAGAGTCTCAAGGCCAAAGATGAGGGGAGCCAGTGGATATTTTTTCCACTCTATAACTGGATTTTCTTGTGCTGAAACTACAAAAGGCTGCAATAAAGGCTTTGTTCGTCTTTTTCTTTATCATTCCTCCTCATAAATCTGAGTCTTTCTTCTGTTTGGACATCTTTTGAATCTCTTTGATAGCTTGAAATAAATACATTTTATGAACAATCCTTAGCTACATCCTTACATAATCAAAGCTCATAAATCATAGAGGGATTCTAACACAAATCCCAGCAGGATTCCCACACAACGGCAGAGGGGGAATCAAGTGGGGTTTTGTGATTGTTTCTTTAACCTTTGTTTATCAGCTTTTGTGAAAGACTTCACCTCATGTTTCAACAAGAAACAGAACACCAGCAGCCAGGGTTGACTCATATATTTACAAGAAAACGTTCTGAGACGTCAACACCAACACAAATGTAGACAGAATCATCAAAACCATTCACATCTGCGCACTCATGGTCCTCATATGTGCCACTAGTGCATGACACTGAGATATACAGGTACAAACTGATGTGTCTCCACTGGCCTGATGTTGCTCAGGGAGACAGGCTGCTCCGCAGGTTAGGAGAAACAAACACAGCTTTGTCACACAATGTCACATAAATCTCACAAGTTTCTTCACGCAGCTGCGTTTTGGAGTTTGAGTGTTTGAGGAACTTTGTGCGAAAGGTTTTTTCTCACAAAGAGTTCATAAAGAAGATCTCTTTCAGCGATATTTGACAACAGGCAGCCAAACATCTACCATCCCCTTAAATTATGCACACTTAAGGGGGTAACTGAGACAAACAATATTTCATCACAGGAAAATGTGCAGTAGCAAATCAGAGCACAGAAATCGTCTAAGGATATGATGAATCACCTTGCTACAGTGCTCTTCAAAAATCTTGAGCCACCACTTATTTGAAATTGGTGCGTTTATCGCATTTATTGAAACATGTGCAAGCATACATGGAAGTACAAAACTCTTCTTGGCGGCATTTTGTTACATTTTCTGTTACTTCTTCAGTAATGTTGATGTCCAGGTGTGTTTTCTATCCAGGTGTGCTTTCACACCAATGGCAGTGTTTGGGCATCATTGTCGTGCTTAAAAATTAGGTAATTGCCAAATTGCCAGTTTCTAGATGGTATTTCATGGTGGATCAAAATCTGATGATACTATTTTGTGTTCATAATGCCATCAATTCTGACATCTCCAGCACTGCCGGCTGAAATGCAGCCCTAACCTCCAAATTTATTGACAATGTTTTGACCCAAAATTGCCTGTTGCCACTGATTTTAAGTGCAGTTGTTGTGTAATTTGACATACCTTAGTCTTTTCTCTGTTTCCCTTCCTTAAGAATGGCTTCTTGACAGCCGCTCTTCCACTGAGACCATTTCTGTTTGGGTAACTGAAATGTATTGCGTCAGTGTCACACAAAAGGAGGTAACAGTGTTTAAAGACCTTCGCAAAGAAACCTTCATCCTCACCATCTCTAGAGGAAACATCTGAAGCTGGCTTTGTGCATTGTTTTTGTCATACCGCTGCTTCATATTTTTACGTTTTGCTGTCGTTCTCCATAATGGATGGGGCTAAAATCTCTGAGGGGAAGAGAGCAAGACCAAAAACAGCATGAAACACTCAAACCTTAGTGTCGATTCTCTTCGGTTTCTTGCTCTATTTTAGGCTTGTTGCTGATTTTACAGGTGCAGCTCGCACTCTTGGACCCTCAGCTGCTCCCGTAGCAACAGAAAGATTTGCTTTTATTTTCAGAAGGATGATAAGGTTGTTTAATAGGCGCTTGGCTTCTCCATGAGATTCCTCAGCCAAAGCTTAACTCGATGCACAGTGAGGTCACGCCTGATCCCAGTCATGAATTTCAGACAAAACAGCAATCAGTATCGTTTCCCTCCCTTTGCTATACTGTTGACCCACTCTGAAAAGCATGCAACTCCCTGGTCAGTAACCCTGGTGATATTCCCACATATTGTTTTTCTGACACACATTCTCCACTTCTGGTGAAACAGTAATGCTCCAGTGCAAAGTAGGCGTGATCAAACTCCCCCTCGTTAAGCTCCACTGGACCCTGCATCTGATGGTGATTACTTTTCTACATGCAAAATACAGGATCGCAACACAACTGCAGTAACGGGGCAACACATCTGTATTAACCTCCATTCTGTTTTACAATCTCGCATGATGGAAGCTGCTGTAAAAGAACCAAGCATGCTATAGCATTGTTTCTCCCCAGGCCCATAAAACAAGGTTGTGTGGTGGTTTATGGGACTCAGCACAGATACACAAGCACTGAAAAACACATCAGATTTTTGTTTGACATTTGTACATATAAATACCGCAAATTATAGGCGCAGCTCAGAAGAATGCAAGACCTCCGACAAAGTGCAGTTATATAATAGGAGAGAGGATTTATGAGTTAGGATAGGAGGACTGAAGGAATGTGGTCAGGAGAGCCTGGTAAAGGCACCAGGTAAGGAGTCGGCGAGGAAGAAAGACTAAATGTGTGACGATATTTGAGTGTATTAGTGTGTGTTCACGTTCAAATACTGTTAGTGAAGCTTTTTCCCAAACTGTGGCTTAATAGTCAAGTACTGCACAGCTTAGTATTTCATGGGGTCAGTGTTAGCCACACTAGCTGTGTTCTGCATGATGCTAAACTGCAGTTAGTTAGCTAATGAGCTTGATCGCATCAGATTTCAGTTCCAGAAAATTATGACTTTAATTGAGTCCATCAGCTGTGTATAAAAAATCGACAAAGACTCCAAAAGGAGTGAGTATTTGAAATTACAAGAATTTAAGGACCAAAATAATAAATAAATAATTAATATAATTACATAGAAGAACACAGGAAATCATAAATAAGAAAATTGTAATTCAGAACCACGAATAAGTTCAAAATACTGGGTCAAAGACCAGGACCATGACATGTGACACCTTTGCACTGCTGTGACGCACCTTGCATAAAAGCTCCATCGTTAAATTGCTAAAAATGACCCTGCATCATTTTCCCTTTCATCTACAAAGGGTAGAGTCTGTATTGGAGTCCTGCCTACAGCACGCTTTAAGTAAGCCATCCTCATCCTCTCCATTTCTCCTCTTCCTTTTCTTTTGTAAGCACAGGTGTGTACACTCAC
>VOQJ01001150.1:1402-18644 GCA_015052665.1 Apistogramma diplotaenia | reverse complement strand
ACAGGTGTGTACACTCACTGATGATTAACGTTTTTCTCAAATCTGCGAATAATGGCACATTCTCAAATACGCATTCAGTAGATTTGTCACGTGTCTGCGATATGCAGAAACCTCAGGAAGGCTCCCGTGTGGTTTTCCACATGCTGGGGTATGCATTTGTGTACTTCTGTACCCTTCATGTGGGTGCCAGTGGATGTGGGTGGGACGGTACATGAGTCTGACCTTTGCTGGCATTAAAAGAAACGGATTAAGCCCAACTTTCATCTACAGTACCTCTTTGTCATCCCAACCAACTCTCCCATCTGTGTTCCCCATGAAATCAATAAAAAAAAATGCTTTGAAGGCCTTTTGTTAACCACCATTGAAGGGGAAACCCCAGAATATTCCTTGGGAACCCCTCTATGTGGCGATCTGATATCTTAAAAATAGCCCATCACAGAAATGCTAAAGTTTTCCTTCTGCAGACTGAGACATAGAGCATTTTGATGCTGTTAAAGGAGGGGGGTGGGGGGGTGGTGGAAGAGAAAATCTTCTTCACAGAAACATTGTGAGTGTGAAAGTGACAGTTACTGTAGTCAAACAACACAGAAACATTAGGAGAATGACACTGTTGGATCTGCCTAGTACGCAGCTGCGATAGTAATCTTAAACCAGGACATTTCCCAGTGCCCTGAGGCTGTTTTGGGCAGATGTGAACAGTTGACTTGACTTATTAGGCATCACTGTTTCTCTGGCCACACATGCTACAAAAAGTGCAGTCTAAGCACAGCAGTCCTCCTAACTGCTTCTCTGCTGATAACATTCATCAGCAGAGAAAACAGCAACTTATTGCAATGAAGATGTATGTGAAACATTTTTAGACCTTTGATGTTTATGACTATGAAAGTAGCCTTTTGAATATTTTAGCTCAATTTCCGTGTTATTTGCCCTTCAGGCTAATTGTTTCATGTATCGACCTTTCTAGAACTTACTAGACCTGCTTTTCTTACGTTTTTTTGTGCTGTGCCTGGTGCATTCCTAGTGAGTTTTTGAGGGAGCACCCAGAGCCATAGAATGCATTAAAATGCAGTATTCAGATACACCACGCGGTCAGTCCCAAAATCTGGTATTTTGCCATCTGGATGAGTTTGCTCCCAGAAGAACACAATATTCTAACCTGTAAGTCAGCCTGGCACCAGTTACATCAACACGCAGCGATAGTCTAAAAAAAAAATTAGCGGTCTAGTGGTTTGCATGAACAGGGTGGCCTGGGATGGACTCAAATTCCCAGCCTTAATTATTGTTTCAGTCTGCCCCTGTGTGGAAACCTGAAGCCTTCATTGCACATACTGTACACTGAGAATGGCATGGTTAGTGAAGAAGGGAAATCTTTGAAATGAAAAATCTGCATAATACATGTGGACACAAGTCATTACTCAACATAACATGTTTGTGTTTGTTTGTTTGTTTTTTGTTGTTGTTGCCTTGCATTTTCCTTTGCAACCTCATGCAAAACAAATATAAAATAAAGCAATGAATAAAAATAAAACAGCATTATACAGAAGATCAAACAAACTTAGGATCAGTCTGTTATTGTCAGCAGGTATGTCAAATCATCTATCATGTTTTTATAGCTCTTACCTATTTGATAACTTGCATATTTCACAAACTCTTTGCAAAGGACAGCAGATTTCTCCTTTTACTGATGAAGTCATACTCGAGTCAGTCCTTGCTCACTTTGTTTTCAGCACAGCTCTATTTCTAACTTTTAAATAATCCTTCAAAAACACTCTCTGTTATGGTTGGCAGAAAACAGTGAAACATGGGTGGTAACATGAGAGGGGGAGAAAAAGGGCAGGTGAGGTGGGGGTGCTGCAGTGACCTATGAGTAAAACTGATATCTCCTGCCAAACATCAAGGTTTTAAAAGCACATGGTCCTCTCTGATGACTGACACGCACGTGACTCCTGTTTGTTGGCTGGTCTGTGCTATTTATGCTGAATACACTGCATGTATTACTGCATGTATTACCCATCTTGCTTTTGGTCCTCCTGTAACAGACCGTAGAGAGTCTCTGCTTTTAAAGACGACTTACAGTTTTTATGTAGTTTTGCCTCTGTGCACCACCACCACATTGGAATTGAAATCAAACAAATTTTCACATGTAGTTTCACATCTATTTGCATCTCACATTTAAAATTACACTGACAAGCTATAAAATGCAAATTCAACATTTTGAGTAATTTTTTGATATCATGTCTGATTCATTATCATGAAATAACAAAGGACCACGCCTCAGCTCTTGGCATCAATCATCTGTCCAGTTACCTCCAAAATTGGGGACTGTGTAGGAAAATGGGTATTATTCCTTAGCAGTTAATGCAAAACTTGAATTAAACTTAACGTCTGAATGACAATTACATCTTTATTGTTTGATTTAAAATGCACTGTGGTTGTTCTTCTTCTTCCATACGCTCCCCTACTCTGTGATAAATGTTGCTTCATGCAGAGCCACAAATTCAGATGCTGAAAGGATTCATAACTACAGAGTATGGCACACTCCGGGATGCCTTTTTGACAACAGTTCATGTGCACAATCAGGCACCTAATTGGTTGGAAATCACTCCTATTCCATTTCACTTTGAGTCAGGTATTTGCAACAGCTTTTCAAAATGCTTCCACTCGTTTTAGTTTTTGCACTTTTATCATTATTATTATTGGCATATGGAGCAACGTTTGGCACGTTTCTCTGGAAACTCTTGGGTGATTAAGCCGCCATAGTATGTACTGTATAACTATCATGCCAGAATATTGTTTATCTGCAAAGTTTCTGAAAACTGAAATGTTATTTCTTTTTTGCATGAATACAGTTTCATATCATCCAACTGTCACCACCTTCCACCACTGACAGGATTATGAAAGTTATGCTGACCCACACTTGAGCTGAACTGTTTCTAATCTACCTGAAGAATGTTGATTTGATAGACGTTTTTTTCTATCATCCCATCCACAGAGGTTGATGTTTTGCAATGCCCTTCAAACTGTCTGATGTGTCACAGAAACTGTCAGTGGATAACACTAAAGCACTCGATTGTGCGTATAGCGTAATGCACAAGGTGTCATGTTAGAAAGGAATGACTCATGCTATACTTCCTTATTGCAGTAGTAGGTTTTTTAAGTTAATCATTGAGCTTCCTGGAACATTTTCATCTTTGTGAATTCTCACAATCAGCCTCATGTTCTCACTTCTGTTTTGTACTTTACATAGTCTAATTAAGGCCATAATATAAACTATTTGCATTTGCAATGATATGATGACTCTATAGATAGATTTCAAAGATATGTAACAAACAAGGGAAAACAGCCACATTATACAAGCTTAGGCTTTGAAACACAAACAGTTATATGCACTGTGTGTGTGTGTGTATGTGAGTATGAGTGTGTGTGTTTGTGTGTTTGTGTGGAAGCAGCATCACTTCAGAGAACTTGGCAGTCAAGTAAGGTACAGTTGAAGGGTGTGTGTGTGTGTGTGTGTGTGTGTGTGTGTGTGTGTCTGTGTGTGTTTTCCATCCCATTATCTGGTCACGGGTGGCCATTATATTCATGACCTCCAGCCCTCTTACATAAGCCTTCTTGTTTACTGCACCCAGGACTTTTTACAGTTCCCTAGCATGACTCCACACAGACTTTGATATGGCCAAAATATGAACGTGTTTCAGGATACCTCCCAAAAAGTGATTCAGAGCTGGCTTTATAGTGGCACAACACACCTTCTGAAACATTCTTGGAGTTCTTCAACACTTTTGCAACGTACGGGTAATTGATTTTGAGAACCTCCAACATCATATACCATCATAACCGTTAAGTTTTGACCATCATCTGGATTGAAAATGGAGTAAAATTTCATGACAGTAGAGCTGAAAAACACAATTTATCAAGGTTGACAGCTTAATGCACTGTATTCCCAAAAGTATTCACTCACCCAATCTTATCAGCATAGAGAGCTTCATGGAATGGGTTTCCATGGCCAAGCAGCTGCATCCAAGAGCAAAGACTGTGAGCCAGGGCTTCTCATCCAATATCAGTGTCTGACCTCACAAATGTGCTTCTGGAAGAATGGTCAAAAATTCCCATAAACACCCCGAAACCATGTGGAAAGCCCAGAAGAGTTGAAGCTGCTATAGCTGCAAAGGGTCATCATCACCCTTCAGACCTACAGGATCGCGGCTGATAGCTAATTTTAAATGCCCATAGAATTACAACCACATAAGATAGAGCAATAATTATTTTTGCATATGAAACCATATGATGCATTCACTGTGTCCCAGAGTGCTGTATCCTTCCTCTAACAGGTTTGACAAAAATCATGTAGCAAGCTCTAACAACAAAGTGTACTCCATGTGCTTTATCGTGTGCATTAGCATGTGCAGCTATGGCATTTCTGTAGCTAGCTTAATATGTAGATGCAGAAAACGGTTTTCAATTGTGGGTTAGTGCACTTGTTAGCTACCTTATGTACCTTACCTTCACACATATGCTTACAGTCAGGGTTCTGAAGGTTCTATTGATGTATAGTGAGTTGAAATATTCCACACGAAAGATATGAGCTTTGTGTTGTAGGTGTTAACCCTATCGATTAAGAATTTGATGTCACTCAAAGTCATGTGTGTGAAGGCAGATGAGTGAATACTTTTGGCAATATATTATAGCCTATATAGAGATAGTAACACAGATATCTAATGTGGAATCTTCAAAAACTGTGAGAAATCTCCATGCACAAAAGGTCAAAAGCCTATAAAACATGGTTCTTTGCTCTGCTATAAGTGATTCCAACTTGAATTTGACATTACATCACTCCTGCTTATGAAGCCAGTCCTCAACCAAAGGTTTTCGCAGTTCCGTGTGGATAAAGTCCTTTGGACTCAACATTAGTGTTAGACCACACCAAATCTTTTTGAAATCCTGAAACCAAATCTTTGGAGCTGGCAAAGGAGATTTTAATCATGTTCAGCACCTGGGGGAATGAAGTTTGGATGTCTTCATATGTGATGACATTTTTCCAAATTGTTCCAAATTTGAAAACCCCAGGAGAGACTGTCTCTCTGTAATGAAATAAAATTTATATTCTGATTAAACTGAGCCTATACTTTTAGCAGCACCTGATACCTGAATGATGACTTCCCCTTTCTTCTCTTCCTCCACATCCCAATTTCCAACATTTCCAATTTCATAAAAAGGACTAGAGGAAAGGGTATAAACAGATGGGTGAAATATCAAAATCAAAAACCTGAAATGCTTATTCTCTATATCAGAGGATCCTGTGGTTCCTTTGTGTGCATTTTGCTGGCATGGTTCGGATGTACTTGAGGGGAAGGGTCACTGCAAATAGTACAAATCCTGATTTTTTTTTTTCCTAGGATCAAACAATTTGTATCCTGACAGAAGTGCTCTCTTCCAGGATGACAGTGTTAGATAGTGCTCTCACAACCATCATCAAAACACCAAATAGGGAAATATATTTCGGAAGAATTGATTCCAAGAAGCTGTTCTCTTAGTACTTACTGAGACATGCTTTTTTCTTTGTCACGTGTGTGACTTATTTAGAGTCAAAGAAAATAGAAATACTAAACTATGTTGTATTTATTGACCTCCAGCGTGTTTAACAGTGATTCATTTTTAATGAAGACCAAAAGCCCATCCAACCCTGCGATTTTCTCTCCAGTCTTAAATTTGATGTTTTCATTCTTCTGTTCACTGCACCTTTCAGCTTTCTGTACCCAGTAGGAGTGAACTTTGCTTCACTGTTCATTGTCCTCCCATGAGTATCACATACAGGAAAGTTAGTCATAGACTTGCCTGTTTTTTCGTTATCTACAATTAACACAATGATGTCCTGCCAGGATTTTGTCAACAGTGGAGCCAATCCGGGATGCTGTCACTACCTAAATGTTGCTTTTGGTACAGTGTGAATGTCATACGCCACATAACACACTAGATGGCTCAATCTTACATTGCATTCATAACTGAAAAGAAAGTGCTGTGCACAACTCATAAGGTCACCAGCACTTGTAGTAGCCAGTAGCCAGTAGAGATGACATCATGGTTGAATAACAATAGTCATTGTTTGGTATTATGGCTGCACAAAGGGGAAGATGATTGTGTAACCAACGCTATCTATCAGTCTATGCTGGGGTCCATTCATTTCAGTGGAATCTGTTCAAGGAAACTGGGTGTTGTTGTATAAATTTGCCTTTTAGTGTGTTTTTAATATTGTAAAGGTTGTATTGTTAGCACACCCACAATTCATTTTCTAAATCTAATCACATATTTCTAGGAGCCTTTCCAGGTTTTCTGAAAATCCTCTGTTATAATGTTTTTAACTGTGGACCGGACAGACCTTCCGCATCCACAAACGTGCATGCATTATGAGACGAGGCTACAAATATAACAAGTATCTACATCTATATGGTTTGTCCTGGTAAGTTTTAAGTTCACATTTAAAAGTAAGGAAATTAGGGAATCATTAGAAGTGGACCAAACCACTGTGTGACATATAGAGTGGGAGTCCACTTTCAAAATTCTGCCTTTAATCTGTATTAGAAAACTGCATATTATTATTGTATTAGTATCCTCTTTCTCTTATCTAAATGGTTTTGGTACCTAACCACATGACACAAGTTACTGTCTTTCTGGGACAGCAGCACGGGTGCTCCGCAGGGGCCTGTCCTGGTTCCTTTTCACACTGTATACAGCAAACCTCAAATACAGTTCTGGAGGCCCCCTCTCCAGCCTGTGAAAGTTTGTTGTGAAAAGTGTGAAAGTGGACAAAGATGTGGTAAAAAAAAAAAGGTAAATATCTAGGTTTACACCTAGATAACATATTAGACTGCTCCCTGAATAGATGAACTATACAGAAAGGGGCAGAGGTCTCTTTTTGTTAAGTAAACTAAGATCTCTTGGCAGTACTGTTCTCTGCTGCAGTCTGCTGGGACTGCAGCATCAGAAGCAAGGACGCAAGGAGACTCACACACTTGGAGATGTGGTGGAAAAATGCACACTAAAGACAACAGAAGCCATCCTGAACAACTTTTTTCGCCCACTTTATAATAACTTTATGGAACATATGTATGTCAGGCCAGTTATTCTTATTCTTATATAACTGAAATGACAGAAAAGGTCAATAACAGAAGTAAATTAAGAGTAAAACAAAACTCACCATGATATTTAAACTGAAACTCCCTCAGTGACAAAAGACACAAAACAGTTTAGTTTTTTGCTTATGCTTATCTTATGAGCTTCTACTGTTTACACCATGTAATCTAATGTTAATAGCTTTATTTATCAAAATGTCAGTGCATATCAGCATATTGATTTATTACTTTCTTACAGTTTTCCCGGTTTAAGCACACATTTATGCTGTTTCAATAATAGTTAAGGCACATTATTATCAGAGGACATCTTCAGCAGCCACTACAATAAAAGGAAGCAATTTCGAGTTTTCAGGAGTTTATTAAATCCCTCAGAAAGACTGGTGTTTTAATACACAAAAAATGCATTCAAATCTGATTAATATAATCATCATTAAGTGGCTCTGAGAGGCTTTGGCACAATTTGGTTTATATGATAAGCTGAACAATAAGAGAAGGAAAACTAATACCCAGGCATATATCCATCACTGATGGGACCATAATCTACCACGTTGACCCACTTTTGGATTTTCGCTCTTCTATTGGCTCACAGCCCAGCAGTTGTTGGGGGAGGCAGAGTTCACCAGCTGTCACTCACCGGCCTGTTTGCCGGGACACAGATCAGATTATCAGGAGGCTTATTCCTCTAATACTTATTTTGCAGGGACATAAATCCGTCCTTATAAAATGTTCGTGTGAAGGCTGCGTTTAAGGTTGGCAACAGGTTAAGGCTGGGATAAAGGTTAAGTATAGGTTAAGTCAATTAATGTAATTGATGTAAGGCAATGTAATATCTACTGAATTAATGGAAACGTGTATGTGTGTGTGTGTGTGTGTGTGCTCCCTTTGAACTTTCTTTTCCAAATATATATTCTGGAGAAAAGCTATCTTTAAAAATAAAAGTCTAAATGTAGACTTCGTAGGTACTGTTGGCAGTGACAGATGTGCAGTATACAACCAGTGATGACAAACTTCAAGATCAGTTCATCCATATGCAGCTAGAATATTAAACAGTGAAAATCAGAGGTAACAGGCCTTATGCAGTGATGAAACAAAAGGTCAGGAGAGAGATACAACAGTGAGTGTGCAACCATCTGTCATAGTTTGGGGCTGCATTTCAGCCAGTGGTGTTGGAGATCTTGTCAAAATAGACTGAATTATGAACACAGTAAAGTACAATTACATTTTGATCCACCACGCGATACCATTGAAAAAGTGTCTGATTGGAAAGAGCTTCGTTTTTCAGCATTGACAATGATCCCAAACACACTGCCAGTGCTGTTAAAGCATACCTGGGTAGAAGAGCACTATCGGTTACAGATTGGCCCCCCAGAGCTTGAACCTCAACATTATTGAAGCGGTGTGGGATCATCAGAGACAAAGAGCAGAACAAAAGGCAGCCAACATCCAAAGGAAAGCTTTGAATGCCGTTCAAGAAGCATGGGGAACTATTCCTGAAGACTGCTTACAGAAACGACAATAAGGCTGCCTCAGAGAGCTCAGGCTGTGTTGAAAGTGGTCAAATATTGACGTTCAAGTTCACTGTAATTGCACAGACTGTTTTTACCTTATAGATTATATTTCCATGTGTGTTTCTACATGTATAATTGTGACAATCTGTATTGTGCTAAAGCAGTCCTACTTGGCATATATGCTATACAGTATATGCTTAAAAGACAATAATACTACATGGATATATTGTTCTCCTACTTAAAGCTGCAGTGTGCAAAAATCTTAAAAGCAAACAAAAACAAACAGCTCTCCTGCTGCCCCTCTGCCCTCTCTGTTTAAGCCCCTCTCAGAAAATAGAGATACGTCCTCCTCTCATATGTACTAAAACTATGCTGACAAAGATTTTGCATCTTTCCCAGGTGAAAGTCCTCTGCTTAACCTATTATGTCACACGTTTCCTCTTATGTGGACTGCTCCTTATACCACTTTATAGTCCTTTTGATCTGATCTGGAAGACCTTCTGGGCTTCCTGCCACGGACTGAATTTCTAAAGCCTAAAAAACAGAGCTCACTGAAAAACACTGGAAACACAGACTGCTGATATGTACTTGAAGATTGTCTCCTGACATATAACTGTGGGCTTTTGACTCCAATTTGGAAAGAAAAAGGGGGAAAGAAAATGGATGGATCTATGGATGCATGGATGGATGGATGGATGGATGGGAAAAAAAGTCATATACCCCAACTTTAAGCTCAGTCTCAAATCCATCAGCTTTGATTAAAGTCTCCTCATTTTCTCTAGAAATGAAATCCAAAGCAGTCAATAGAGACAGTGCTGATATAAATGTTTGGCTTCAACACATGGCGATGATGTTCCATAGATTCATAGATTTTGAGGATCTGGAACGTTTGAACATGTGTGAAGAATGACAGATTGGACACATTTTAGCGCTTAATGAGAAGATTTAATGGAGAGATCACATGACAAGTTGTTTCCTAGATTTGCAGCAGCCAGTCACTCTCAGAGGTCACTGGCAAAGATAAATCTTTGTTCCACTTATGCAAATCTCCCTGGCCTGCAACTAGAATGCAGCTCACATCACTTGTTTTATATCCAGCACACGTGTTGCTCTAAGGAGCCAAATGAGGCCCCCTTCAACTGCGTCCATCGCCGCTGAACATCTGCCATCTTGGATCTGATAGACGCACATGCCGTATGTATCACCTTTTGCTTCACTCTCGTGACATAAAATTGGATACAGTGTTACAAAATGGAAAAAATAAGACAAAGCAGCTCAAGGCGAAATGACAAATTCAACATTCCACGAAAACACATTTCTGGTTAATCGTGGCACCTGTTATATTTGAGGAAAACTCATGGCAACTGAGGATAATTTCAAAGTGAGCAAAGCAAAACATGAGGAGGAGGACGAAGCAAGAAGAGAGGGAGTAAATGAAAAAGGGAAATCATGGGTGTAAATGAAGACATATAGCAGAAGAGCTGCCAAGATCAAAAAAGTCCCCACTTGCTCTGGTTAAAGCATGAAGAATGTGACTCCTTTCATTGAGGCCATGGGGTGAAGTTGCATCTTTGGACTGAGGGTGAGGTTAAAATTATATTTCCATGTGACCAAATTCAAAGGAAATGATGAAGATTAATTTTCAAACATGTGTTCGCAGAGTTTTGGAAATAGACTCGCCAGTTGAGAAGCTTTTAGTAAAGAAGTGAAAGGGGAAGACAAAGACAAAACAGAGGCAGCAGAGTAAACACTGTAACGGCTTAATCTTGATGCTGATTAGACTCTGCTTTAAGAACAGAGGCAGGGAGGGAATCAATCCATCTGAAAACAAATGTTGTCTCTGGATGACAGAACAATGGTTTTAGGTTTACAAAGAGTGGTGGGATTGCCTGGAGTGGGGACTGTTTATTTCTGATAACTTTAGAAAGGCTCAGGTTTGTGTCGTATAGAAGCTCCAGCATTTCTGTATTTGTATTTTTTTAATTACGTGTGTTTTTGTTTGGAATTGATTTGTTTTGGAATGTTTTCTGAACTATGATATGTGTTTGGAAATGCTTCATATGTTTGTGTATATTGCTGTTTTTATGTGTTTGTTTTCCATTCTGTGATGTTGCAGGACTAAAAAGTAACAAATAAAAATAAACAGACAAGCATCTGCTGTGGAAAATGAAGCTGCTCATAAGGAACTAATGAAAACTGCAGAACCAAAGAACAAGACACTCTATCATATGAGTCTCTGCTATTAGACATTTGGAAGCATAATTAGCATATAATGTTTGGCTTACGGCCAAAAATTTATTTTATATGGTCACAGTAAGCTGGAATATTAACATTTAACCACAAAAATTTACAAAGGTCACACTCAGTCCAAGTGAATCTTTTTGAAGAAATCCCCTCAAGGTGTTCCTAATATATCATAGTCACCAGATCATAGTGCCTCTAGTTGTTGCTGCTGCAAGCATGGAGGCATAAAAAGGCCCTCTGTAAAGCTGGAGCCACATATTATTCATCACTGTTTGCGGAAAATGGGAACAACCCCAGATTTCTTTTAAGCACTGAAGCCAGGCTGACAATGAGTCAGAGCTCTGCTCAGCTTTGCATTCCTTACTAGTAATGACTAAATGAGCTCGTCTACAAATAAAACTTTAACACAAGACAAGTCATCCCTTCATCCCGAAGCTGTGACAGTTTTGGAATGAAGGGATAACAGCGGCTTTAGAAAAGGCCCTGAGACCTGATTTTTATTTAGACTACCCAAGATGACTCTGAGCTCACTCAGCCAACTGGAATGTTCAGTGATCTTTTTTAAACCCGAATTACCATTTCATATTAAATCTGATCAATCACCTTTATTAGCAGACTACAGATCACAGAGTTTTGCATTTGCAGTTACTGACCCTCTGATTAAAAATCCCACAAGTGACCCCAGTGTTTCAGCCAGTTATATCCATTAGAGATTGGATTAGATAGAACTTTATTCATTCCTTCAAGAAGATTCCTTCAAGGAAATTAAATGTGGAATGTGGTACTGAAACTGGATGTCACCATTACAACAAGTCAGTTGGTGAAATGTCTTCCCACTCAGATATTCCACATAGTGGGAGACCATGTAAAGCTGCCGAGTGTTGAGGCGCATAGCTTGCAAAAGTTGTGAATGCTCTGCTGAGCTCTGCAAAGTTTTGAATTTCCAGTGGCATTAACACCAACACAAAAACTATTTGCTGGTCATGGTATAGGTTTCCATAGGTCGGCTACACTTGCTAGCTTTAACAGAGATCAGCGTTCTTCCTCCCAGATCCAACACCCTGTGTGGAGTAGGCTGGCACTCACCATTGTCCTACACAAACATCACTAGGGTTTACAGAGAATGGTCTGAAAAAGACAAGATATCCAGCGAGCAGCTGTTCTGTGGCGGAAAATGCCTTGTTGATGCCAGAGGTTAGAGGAGAATGGCCAGAGTGCTTCTTGAACGTGACAGTGAGTTCACTGTACTCAAATGGCCCCCACAGTCAATAGATCTCAATCTAACAGAGCACCTTTGGGATGTGGTGAAAAAGGAGCTTCACATCACGGAAGTGCAGATGACAAACTGGATGATGCTAAAATCTCTGAAGGGATACAGATCTGCAGATGAAAGGGGATTCAAAGGGGGTCCATGAGGAGGATACAGACCGAGAAGAAAAACAGTAAAAGAAAAAGAGAAATGATGAATGGAAAGGAAAATGTGTGCTCAACTCTGGCTCTGACTGTAATTACTGTGACAATGACTGATAGTTTTAAATCACTCGAATTAAAATCAGGTTCTCTTCTTTGATATCTGTTTGGCACGGAGTAGCTTAGGAAAAATACAAACAACGACATGAAATCTGATCAGACTTTAGCAATCTCCACTTACAAATGTTTCCACCATAATGCTATTTTAATGCAACTCTAAACAAAAATACTTTGGTTTACATCCGCAGTCACAATTCTGAAGAGGTTTACTGGCAGTCTGAGCTCATAAGCAACGTGTTAAAGGGTGTGTTTACAAGAGTGAAATATTATCTTTTAAGCTGTGCACACTTGTTTACATCTTCATACTGTGAGCCTGAGTGTCCCCGCTCACAAAAATCAACAAATACAATAATCTAATCAAAACGGAGGCACAACATAGCTGAAAAACACTCATTGCCAATGACAACAGTTTTAGATCTATTCAATTAAAAGTTTACTACACAGTCACTAATAATTTAAATCTCTTCCTAAAATAATTTCACAGAGAAATGAAGAAGGTGAACATTTTGCATTTTTCTAAATAGTTGATCTGTTGTCAATTAACACTGGGTAAAAGATTATGTTTTAAGCACTGTACTGACCTGCATCTGGGCAGTATGACAGTATGTTTCACCTCTACCTGATATTCCTGTACACAAACCCTTTCACACAGTTCAAGAAAAATGCTGACTCTGACAGGGAAACACACACACACAAAAACACACGCTCACACTCACAAACCCAACCCAACTGAAGATTCCCAGAAAAGAAGATGCTAACACTGCAATACCAAAATAGGTCAGAGATTCAGGACAGTGGGAATGAGTAAAGTGTGCGAGCATGACGGGCTGCCAGATTTTGAAAATGAGGCCATGTTTCATGTGGACTAACATGTTTAATGTATTAATCCTTTGGAAATCATATTTTTACCACAACTGGATCTTATAACAAACTAAACTAATTGTCAGGTCTTCACAGGGCGGGCAGCCTGCATCCAGATGTAGTCTTTAGCATTGTTCCTATTAGTAATGCTAATGTTGTACTAACCACAGACTGTATAAAAAAGATGGACACGCTCAGTGAAATTATGTCTTGATGCCTCTGCCTGAGGGTGAAGGGTGTCACTAGTCACGCAGCTCAAGCACTGAGTAACTGAGGATAACTGCATACTCACAAGACAGCAACTTGTCAGTAATAAAGCATACTCTTCTTTGTTGCCCTTTTGGGCTCAAATATGGACAATAATTTTCAAAATGAAAATCATGTTTCATTAAAAGAGAAAGGAACATGTTTAATGGGGTAGCATTACAGTGGAGATGATGGAACTTCTATACAACTGGAACTCTTTTTGTAACTAGAGGAGTCGCCCCCTGGTGGCTATTAAAAGAAATAGTTTGGGGGCACTTCCAGATGTTTAACTTAAAAGTACACACATCTTTGGTATGTGGTTCACAGTACTCACTGAGTTAATTACTGAAGTCTAACTGAGTTACGCTCTTACCAAGAAGTCTGGTCAAGCAAGAAGAGCAAGACAGGCTTTACTCAAAGCTCCAAGCTAGCCAAATGAATCTAAAGAGAAAACAGAGGGCAAAGGAACACCCAAAATATCTAAAGTTCCTATATCATTATCTCAGTTCTATATCAATCCTTCATAAAGCTGCTAATACACAACTTTAAAATATCTTATTGAACTGATTCCAAACAGTTTGAGAACTCTAAGATAAATTTAAAAACGGGAGACAAAGTTTGTTAGGTGACAAGTGGTATTATCTTGTTGTTATGTCGTTATCTACTGAAAGACAATGTTTTCTCTCAAGATTCTTCCCTAGTAGGGAAACTCTGAGTTACATCTCTCAAAAAGCTTAAAGAGTCACGCTGTTGAATTATTTCTTCTTCCCTACTTGCTTATTTTTGAGTCTATCTCACTCTGCTGCTATGTGTTTCTCTTCTCCCTGCTTCTTGTCACTGGGAATTTTTATTTCATCCTCATTTTATCTTCATTCTCACAGCCCACTACTCAGCCCCCTCACTCCTCTTCTCAGTTTCTGGCATACAGTCTTTGATGTTCTCATTCCACCATATAAAGCAATGGAAACATTGAGGGTCCTGGGCTGATGATGACACATGCCACCTGTCACTGTTACTGGCTGCAGTCTACTTCTTTGGTAGAACCTTGCTATACCAAAACTGTATGTAGGCCCCATGGTGCACCTCACACCAACATTCAGTTTATACACATTGCTGCAGAAACAGACTTTTCAGAGGTCTGTACTTCACAGTCTGGATGCATAGCCTGCTATAAACCAACACCTTCATGGTTACTCCATAACTCCATAACTTTGAGTGATAAAAATAATTTTAGATTAATTGTTTATTGTAATATGGGTAAATTCATTCGTTTTGTAACCCTTCAATATACTGAGTGTTGAGAAATACAAGGAACATCTTAATCAAGCCACTTTCTGTCTTTATTTTATATTGTAATAGGCATCATTATGGGACAGGTCTGAAGAGGAGCCACATCAACATCGACCAGCTCAGCGGCTTTAGCAACATACAAAAGCTAAAAGGTGCAGAAGAGAATATCCAGTGAGTGGCAGTTTCTATGGATGCCTTGTTGACACCAGACGTCAGAGGAGAATAACCAGACTGCTTTGAACTGATAGAAAGGCAACAGTAACTCAAATAACCACACAGTTACAATGCACAAGCTGTCAAACCTTTGACCAGATGGGACACAACAGGAGAAGACCACACCGGGTGCCAGTGAGGCTGTAATTCACACAGGCTCATAAAAATTAGACAATTTAGATTAGATTAGATTCAGGGTCAGAGGTAGTAAAAGAACATGAAAGCATGGTTCCATCCTGCTTTGCATCAGTGGTTCAGGCTAGTGGTGGTGTGATGGTGTGGCACACTTCCTTTAAAAACACACCCTACCTGAGCATGTCCATCTCTTCATGACCACAGTGTACACATCTAGCGTGCCATGTCACAAAGCTCAGATCCTCTCAAACTGGTTTCCTGAACATGACAGTTTGTTCACTGTACTCATATGGCCTCCACAGTCACCAGATCTCAATCCAACAGAGCACCTTTGGGATGTGGTGGAACAGAAGATTTGCATTATGGATGTGCAGCCAACAAGTCTGCTGCAACTGTGTGATGCTGCCATGTTGATATGGGCCAAAAACTCTGAAAGGAGTAAGAGACATAAAATAAGATATACTGTTGAATCTTTGCAACAGAGAATTAAAGCACTTATGAAGGCAAGAGGGGGTCCAACCAGTACCAAGCAAGGTGCAACTACTGTGGTGTCCATAGAGTATAAGTGTGGCTAAATCATTTTTTTAATGATCAGTGATATTATATTATTACCTGTGTACTGTAACATTTGCTCTTTTCTCAGGGTAAAATATAACAGCTATTTTACTTTTTAATCATAAGTATAAAATGTGTGTGCCATAACATTTAGTGCAGGTTAAGAAAAGGGTAATGGCCAGCTAGTGCAAGGTATGTGAGATATGGGTTTAGTATTATTAAAGCTGATTGTGGCAAATTATTAAAACCACTTTATCAACAGGAAGGGGTTTTATGTCTTTTAATACAAGACATACCTATTTATAATAATTTCTTATATAATTGCTCTTTTTGCTGTTTATGGTATAAAAATGGGTGCTGGTGGAAAGTATGCTACTGTTGGGCACAGGAGAAGGGAAAAGCACGCTCAGAGGCAGCAAGAGAGCTGCCAGGCAGGAAGAGAGGAGGAGGACACAGGAAAGGTTTGGATGCAGTGAAGGAGGACAATGCAGAGGGTTGGTGTGACAGAAGATGATGCAAAGGATAGGGTGAGCTAGAGGCAGATGATCTGCTGTGGTCTTATTAATTTTTACTGCCAGTGATAACAAGAGGGACACAACTGTCTCTCCCCCTCTCTTTTAGAGTTTTAGTATAAGTTCTTATAAACAGCCAGTCATGGCTGACTGCTCTGTCATGTTTTTGAAGTCACCGTGTTTCAAATCAACTGTTAATTTGCTGTTTCTAGGAGATACAGTTTGAGTATAAAAGCATAGTAATTATTCTTATTGCAGTTAAAGCCACAAATTGATTAATCCAGCACATTTCCAGCCAGCAGCACATTATTCCACTCGCATAATATTTCTTTTGGCATTTATCTCTACACTTGCTGGCAAAGTCAAACTCTGTGTTGAGTATCCAGTATTTGGCTCAATAAACACTTTCATTTATAGTTAGAGTGTATGGCATAGCCGTGACCTCCAGGAAGAATATCCTTTACCTCACAAAAAAATGGAGCTGTGCTGCTGGGAGACCTTTTTCCTAATGGAATGAAATGGACTGAATTAAATGCTTTGAAAATGAGCACTCAAAGAATTCTCAAAGAATATATTTCTCTCCATGTACCTTTCTGTACATCTGATGCGAGTGAAGCAAAATTAATAACCCGCTAAATATTCTTCCTGTTGTTTGTCAGTGCTCATTTTTTCTCTGTTCAATCTTCTCTTACCTCAAACGATCGAGGCAGATGGCTGTCCTCCCTGAGACTGGTTCTGCTAGATAATTCTTACTGTTTTCTCTCCACAGTTGATAGTATTTATAAAAACATGCACCATAAGGGCGGCACGGTGGCGTGGTGGTTAGCACTGCTGCCTCACAGAGAATGACATCTGGAGAGCCTGGGTTCGATTCCACCTTGGCCCAGGCCCAGGCTGTGTGGAGTTTGCATGTTCTCCCCGTGTCTGCGTGGGTTTCCTCCGGGTACTCCGGTTTCCTCCCACAGTCCAAAGACATGGCCTTACTGGGGTTAGGTTAATTGGTGACTCCAAATTGCCC
>VOQJ01001147.1:2080-14165 GCA_015052665.1 Apistogramma diplotaenia | reverse complement strand
GCTTGTTGCTATTCAGCCAAGATGAGTGTGGAAAGTGAACAGTGTTGCTGCCAACATGTCCTCCAACCAAAACGTAAGCATCCGTCGTTTCTGCAGGTCCCCGAAATACGACTTATATTTACGTTTCCAAACGACCGCGCCCACCTCAGGCATCGCGTGTCGTACGGACCTGTCCATGGGTAATGTCGCCGTGGCTCGGAGGATAGAATAGTAATCTATCAGTGTGAACGTTCATGGTTCGCCTCCAGCCTGTCATGGTATCAAATGACAATATAATGTCTTCTGTACATGAATAACAAATGGTTGAGGTTAGGGTAGTGTGAGGAATGTGACGACATCGATAATTTTGTCGTTTTCTGTGGTCTGCCGGCCAAAACCGAACACGTTACATAAACGCACTTTTGTCCGCAACCGCTAGGTGTCGCCTTTTCCCCTTCCAAAACGTAAATATTGGTCGTAATCCGTGACTGCAGAAACGACCAATGCCTATGTTTTCACTTTGAGGACAGGCTGCAATTTAAAATTGTCAATTAACCAAACACAATGCATGTCTTATGACTGTTGGAAGAAACCATAGTAAATGGACAAATCAAAAAGCAAAAGATAAATACAATCTAATTGAAAGTATATGAAGGTTTTCCCTCTTGGTTGCTCATATTTAACTGATAGGACATAAATGCAGCTTTCAGATTTGACTCAAATGATCTGATTTGAATGCGATTAGACCTGAATGAATGGAGAAGTCTGTATATTTGTCCACTCATCTTTTGAACGTGTTGTCAAGATAAATGGTCGTCTCCCTCCCCTCCCCTTCTGAGCAGTGATGTGAATTTGATGCTGCTAATGTGCTGGATGTGTCGCCTTGGCTCATCTTGCTGCAGCGCAGGAGCAGGCAGACTGATTACAGTGGGAGCATGTTGATGATGGGGGGGTGTTAACAGTTCTGTGGATATTAGGGCCAAGAAGCAGAGGATCCACGCACTGACTAGGGTGTTTCCATGCTTCTGCTGAGGAAGACACATACAGAAAAAATATTTCAACCTATTCTCTCATTATCTGTGGAGCTTGGAATCTGATGTCACATGGGATATTAGTTTACATCACGTGTTGCTTTTCCACATCACATGAATAGAACAAAAACATGCTGGGGGGTCTTGAGTAAATTACAAGTGGCTCTGAAATTCATAACAATTCACTGGCTGGGAAATTGTGAATTATACGATTACATGACATAATCATCCCTACTGATTGGCAGCAGAATCATCTAATACATAGTTCAGGTCACCAGTTGAAACTATGTCATAACAGCGCAGATGCTCCTGCTACAGTGCATACAGTATTAACTTGCTAAAGGGCTTAACCAGTAAAGACCATAAAACACACACACAGGGGAAAGGGAAAGGGACACAGCCTATATACACACAGCCAGGACATCTGATACCTTTTCAAATAAGAGTCGACTCATCTTTAGGACATGTACAACATTTGAAAGGTCCTCAGTACCTCATGAAGGACCTTCTCAATGATGTCTAGACTCTAGTCAGTCAGTGCTGACACAGGTTAGGCCACACTGGGACTTTACACATATATTTAAATGTGATGGCTCTGTTAGCCAATAAAATAAGGTTGCACAACAGTGAACAGTGAATGATGCTTTGCTTACACTCATCCCTCTCCTTGTATCTCATTGAGTATGCAGACAGAGCCCTGTATTGCCAGCCAATTTGAAGTCTGTTGTTATTTTTAACCGTCCCACTGACTGAGCAGCTTTCTTTGTGAAATCCTCCACTATAAAAATAGAGTGAAAGAGCTTACATAACAACGAAAGAAAGAGGAGGGGGGATCCTTCCTTCCTCCTGTATGAATGAAACTGTGAAGTCTGACCAGAGATCAGAGGGGGAAAAAAATTCAAGTTATAGAGTGAAGCTGTGAGATATGGAGACATATTTAGATGTGGGACAAGTGGTGTTTTTTTTAATATTGAGTTTCATGTCTGTTTTCTCCCTCCATTTCTGCTCCTTGACATAAATAAATGAAAACTGAGTGGTGCCTGATTTACCTCTGAGTGTAGACCTAAGAAGCCAAACCAGGTCCCAGATCATTCAGATATCAGTGGATGTGGTTCAAAGTCTGCAGTTAGCTGACTGAACAGAAAGAGGACAGCAGAGGACAGAGTTCACTGTTTGTAATAACAGGACAGTTGAGTGTCTGTGGTTAATTGAGTCTATAAAAGTGTTAGTGTGATTCATTTGCTGTCTGTAATATGTGCAGAACAGCAGAGTACCGGGAAGTAACTGCAGGACAGTCAAGCATCTGTGCTTGGTACACTGTGTGTAATAACAGCAAAACAGTGGTGGTGCATCCATGGACAAAGTGTCAGTCAGGACAAATCATTATCATCTTTTCTTTTAATAGATATATTCAAAAATGTAAAGCTTGATTTCTCACCAGTCTATTTAATTTAAAATTATCCAGTTGTCTTTACATATCCATAGAAACCAGGTCAGAGGTCACGCTCAAATTGTATACAAGCTGTAATTTTCAAACATAACATGTACAACATCTGTTGTATGAATTCACACACACACAAATGCACACAATGCTACACACAAAATGGGGCTGCAGAGAGCAGCTCTGCTCTGCTGGAGGATGACTCACTGTGTGTTGACAACACACACACACACACACAGAAACAGCGGGTAAATCAGGGCGAGCTCCTGCTGCCCTCAAAGACTTGCTGCTCTACTGTACAGGCCTGAGGCTGACTGTGTGTGTGTGTGTATTTGCTTTACTTGTGTGGTGGGGACTTAAACCTGTTTACGTAAGCTGAATACTGGAATTGGATGATACTGGCCCTTTAACTGATATCAGTGTATCCCTGGAACAATAAAAGAAAAAAGACGTACAAAAATATTGGCTTTGGCTACAGGCCAAATCATAATTGCAAGCATCACGATTGGTATCAACACAAAATTTCACAACCATGCATTAAATTAATTGTTTTAAAAATTCATCATGTCCTCTGGGCTGCGTGATAATGTGGCGTTTTGACTTTGGCCCTTGTCTTCATCAAGTAGGCTTGTTAATATCCTTCATTAGTGTGCACGTTGTCCAATATGCAAGAACAAAAGACTGAGCCACTATACTGATAACAATACTCGAGTCTTTAGTACACAAAAAATCTGAGTGGAACCTCGAGTTCTGTGTTGTCTTATGAGCGGTAATTTTATCAGCTCAGAATATTTATACTTGTTAGGAAGCACCATAGGTAGTCTTCAGGCAATGAATGTAAGTCAATGTACTGTCCTCCTAAGTGATGAAAATGAGTCTCTGTGTGTGTGTGCGTATGCAGCATCCAGCTTTCCCTTTAATTAAATGGATAGAGAGATTAGAGTGTTAAAGGGGAGGAAACAGATCCCTGATTCTCCCTGCAGGGGGCCACCATGTTTTGAAACAGACAGCTATATCCCACAGCTAACCCACAGGTCCCACAGTAATGAGAATGCAATGTATTATGTAAATGGTCTCATATACAGCCACACATGTGTCTGAACAAGCCAATATCATACAGATTACTGTCACATGTAACCTGTTGTTCATATCAGTTGGCTGGAAGCTTCATATTCACTTACTCTGGTTCCAACTGTACAAAACCGCGACAAAGATAGGCCCTGTGCTCCATCTGTTAAACACAAATTCACAGCCATGTGAGCACATGTGTGAGGATGAAAAGCACTGCATTCAGTTGTTGAGAAAGACAAAACTGTAGCAGGTTTGAAACGTCTGCTATATTGTAGGTAATGACTGGTTATAGGAAAACTCACTGGAAAATTTCCAGTGCTCTTGTTCCAAACCTCTGACCCTGCACCTTAAATAGTTTCATCCATCCATCATCTGTTTCTTTTCCAGGTTTATTTTTTGATAGCCATTATTAGGAATAAGTGCTACCAGAGTTATAGGTAACCATCACAACACCAGTGCATTCTTCAGCGCTCCAAACCTCCAGCCTGATACAATTTACTGAAGTTAATGCAAATTTAAAAAGAAATAAATGTATTGAACCATCATGAAATTGCAACATATTTATATTGTTTGTTTATTTTTTGCAGGGGGGTGTACAGGTGCTTATGTGCATGGATGTGTGCAAAGGCTTGCACACATTTTAAAAGTGGGATAATGAATAATTTGGCTTGCTAAAGCACATAAGGCATAAAAGTCACCAACACGAAAATATTACATCACCAAAATTAACACTGGTCAGCACTTTAACTCAGTGAGAAACAGACACATGCATGAACATGACTTAAAGAAGCTGACACAGAAGGCTGGGTCAGGAAACACAGAGGGAATAACATAAACTCTCATACAAACAGCAACTAAAAACCAGACGTTTACTATTAAATTCAAGGTGAAAATAAGAATAAGGGCCGATGACACAGTAGCTTAAAATAAAGAACTCAATACAAAGCAAATACCCAGGGATCAGGAGACCCTTTTAATAGTGACCGAGAGGTTTTAACTGTTGAGTTTAATATTTACATTATACTAGAAACCCAGTGAGTATGTCTGAGAAAAAAAATGATGTACAGTAGTCATCAGAAGATGTTAAAAATCTTAAAGACTTGCTGAAGGTGCACTAATATTGCCAACAGTTTTCGCTCAGCCATCCAAATTATTGAAATCAGGTGTTCCAATCACTTCCACAGCCACAGGTGTATCAGATCAAGCACGGAGGCATGCAGACTGCTTCTGCAAACATGAGTGAAAGAATGAGTCGCTCTCAGGAGATCAGTGAATTCTAGTGTGGTACCGTGATAGGATGATACCTGTGCAACAAATCCAGTCATGATATTTCTTGACTACTAAATATTCCACAGTCAGCTGTTAGTGGTATTATAACAAAGTGGAAGCGATTGGGAACGACAGCCACAAAGTAATAGGCCACATAAAATGACGGAGCGGGGTCAGCAGATGCTGAGGAGCGTAGTGCACAGAGGCCACCAACTTTCTGCAGTCGATCACTACAGACCTCCAAACTTCATGTGGCCTTCAAGAGCAGCATATTATGGTGTGGGGTTGTTTTCCAGTAGTTGGGCTCAGTGAAAGGAACTCTAATGCTTCTGGATACCAAGACATTTTGGACAATTTCATGCTCCCAACTTGACTCCAACATGACTGCACACCAGTGCACAAAGCAGGTTGAGTTTGGTGTGGAAGAACTTGACTGGCCCGCACAGAGTCCTGACCTCAACCTGATAGAACTTTGGGATGAATCAGAGCAGAGACTGAGAGCCAGTCTTTCTCATCCAACATCAGTGTCTGACTTCACAAATATGCTTCTGGAAGAATGATCAAACATTCCCATAAATACTCCTGAACCTGTGGAAAGCCTTCCCAGAAGAGCTGAAGCTGTTATAGCTGCAAAGGGTGGACTGACATCATATCAAACCTTGTGGATTAAGAATGGGATGTTACTCAGGTTCATATGTGTATGGATGGAGATGAGTGAAAACCTTTAGCCATATAGTACCTGTTCTTAAACCCCCACCCCCCTGGTGTTGATGGGCATCCCTGACAGTGAACACTTGATTGATCTTTGATGTTGTTGGGTGCTGACCTGCAGCTCTGTTTGCCCGTACTGAAGTGTTGCCTGCTTAGTGTAGGGCAGGTGTGATGTCTCTCTTCAGTTCAGCAGAGTTGCATTCATCCAAGGTGAGAGCAGACGCTTTCTTTGTGTTTGTTCTGAGTGACATGTCAGCCCTTTAGTTTGCTCTGATGTTAACCACACCGCAAACAGAAAACTAGAGGGCCATAAACATCCCAACCCAGAGGTTGAGTATTGCAAGGCTTCCTAGGAAATCGTTGCCAACTTGCTGTTCACACAAAACCAAAACAAATGCAACAGCCGACAGGTAATAAGGAGGAAACACTCTAATGAATACTGAAAAAACAGGCAAACCCCCCGTGAGAAGCTCAGCAGCACAGTACAGTACAGAGAGAAGGGAAATGAGGCAAAGGAGTGTTATTAGGAGGCATTGATCCATATGAACACAAAGAATGGTCACTTTATTTTTAGGAGCTACGGATGGTCAAGTTCCGTGACATTTTCTCAAAAACCATTTGTGGTGAGCACATGCACATCAAACAAGTTAAGAATTATAAATGGCCTTGAGCTGGCGTTCAGGCGTGTGGGGCTCGGTCCCGCAGTCTCAGCCGCTGAGCCGTGGCTCTGTGATACATGCAGACAAACATTCTTTGCATCTCTTGTCCTGCAAAGACATTTTGTACATAGTTTACTTAATATTTAATTCTGTACTGTAGTATTTTTTTGTATTTTCTATTTGTATTTCAGTTTATATTTTATTTCTCATAGCACTAAATACACACTTATAAAGCATAAAGTTCTCTTGGTATTTAGCACCATAATAATATCCTTATGTGTTCTACCTTGCAGTTGCACTGAATTGTATTGCGATCTTAAAAATAAAAGTACAGTCATTCAGATGCAAAACAGTCTTATTGCACCTTTTTTTAATAGCGAATCTCCATATCTCCATATATTTTATGTATACAAGCTCTGCTGTCACCTCTTTGACCTCAGATGATGTGCTTTTTGCTTGCTTGCTTCTTCTAACACTGTGCTGCAGGCACCCACATTCCACCTATTTCTGTGCCCCTGCTTCACTAATTGATATATGATTACTGTGATGCACTCAGAAGATTTTTTTTTTTGCCTTTTTATCTGATGTACAAATTTCAGAAGTCCCTGAATTAAAACATGGTATAATTTTGAATATGTACCAAGAGCAAACCAGCAGTTTCTGCTGTCTAAAGGAGCACATACTTTCTGAATCACTGTGTGCTGCTTTTACTGTAATTGTTCATTCCCACTGAATGCATCATTCCTCAGAATATCACAATTAAAAATTGTAGTTACAGTGTTGCAGCAGCAAAGAAAAACAGACATGAGGCAGATAATATAGGTTAATTGGTTATTCTAAACTCGATCATGGATGTGAGGTAAGGAGTGTATGAGTTTATTGTTAAATGGGTTATAAACTGGTACTGCAATCATCCTACACTGCTGTTCTGTTTTTGTACCAAAAAAGGTGACATCACCTAAGTTTATTTTCTCATCAAACGGTCAGTGTGAACAGTTTTGGTGTCTTTGAATGACTATGAGTGCCTCTTGTCTTGCGTGTCCGGTGATCTGATATTTGGATCCATCATCCGTATAATCCTGACTCAAAGACCTGGATTGCATAAGAAATAAAAACGTTGGTTTGGTGCCTCCTTAGTGGTAAAGAATCCAGGAAACAAAATACTTCCAAGTCTTTTTAACTTATTCACATGTTCTGAAGTAGCTTCGACTAACACCTCCTGCCATACACTGGACAATTCACTGGACATTGTATAAAACAGCTCCATTCACAGATAGTTCAGTAAAGGTTCTTTAACCAAGATGTTGCTTAAACAGAAAGCTCACTCTTGAATTTCTCCATCAGGTGGGCTTCAAACAGTGAATGACTGGAAACCGGTGACTGGGACTTTTATGGCTTTAAATGCTGCTGGCACCTTTCATCCTCCTCCTGCATTCAAACTCCATAAACTCCCAACGTTCCAGAGTTGCATTGCTGCTCTCATCTGTAGGCATTTATCTGAGAGGATTGGATTTGATCTAATTCCTGGTTTAGAAGTGATTGTAATTCCTGAATTAAGAGATGTTATGTGGGTCTCTTATGTGTTTTGTTTGCTGCAGCTTGTAGCGTGGGGATCAGCCGGTATGCTGCATTCAGCCTGGATTCATCACTTATTAGAACGTGAATGGTTTATGGTGCTGTAGAGGGTGCAGGGATTAGTCTAATACCTGGTTTTATAGGAGAAACACCTGAGTAAGAACAGGATCACCGGAAAGAGGGGATGAAGCGAGAGGGGAATACTGATGAAACGTTGATCTCCTTCCTCCTTCAGTAAGTCATTGCTGAGAAAATTTAGCTTTGATTTAGATAATTCAATGATACGTTACACATTATAATACAGTTACCATCAGTGTGTGACATATACAACAATGAATCAGTGTCAGTTTAATGTGGCAGACACTGGTTTTTATTTTTTCAGACACTAAACCCAGTCAAACAGAGGTTGAATAATGAAAGGGCCCCCGTGCACAGACTTCTCTATCATAAGACTTCACACCCAATGTTTAGAGGCTGTTGGGGCCCTGGTGTGTCTCTGTTGAGTCAGTCCCACCTCTTTCCAGTTGTTTCCATTCTTTTCATCTGTTTCACCTGTTAACGTTAATTTTGCATCTTTTTTCAGTTGGGCCTCTTTGGATGTTTTTGCATTACGTTTTGGCCTTATGGGTGTTGGGTGTAGGGCTGCTTGATGGCAAAACCAGAATTTCTTTTATTTTGGTAATCATAAAACAATCAGTGTAATCTTGATTATTTAAGATTAATTATTAACTTTTTATCAATTTTTAACAAAATTGTGCATTTATTGGATGTTAAAAAGTATATTTTTATCTGATTTTCTTGAGCAGTAACATAACTGAAATTAGAAGAAAGAAAGAGCGATATGGAGGGGGAGTCGGGCCTAAACTGGGGGATGTTTTTGACCATAAAGCATACCTGGTGAAGGCAAATGCCAGCCCCCGCAGGCTCTCACGCTCCATCACGCTATGTCAGGTGCTGATGGGAGCAACAGAAGCCCAGGCAGAACTGGACTCACCTTACTCTGGAGACTTTCGTGATAGCCACAGGGAAAACATGGAGAGCTGAAGCCGACAGCCAACACCTCGGTTGCACACCATCCACAGTGGACTGGGTGAGAGATCTTAAGACATCTCGAGACAAAAGCAGCTACAGGAAACCTTTAATGAACCTTGCACGAGCAGATTCATCAACTCAAGCTTTGGTACGAATTTAACTTCTCTTTTTCCATCATACTCACTCAAGCTGAACTAAACTGTGACTTAATTGGGCTTTAAGGGAGGTGCAAAGCGCTCCATCGTAAAGGAAAAGGGTGCACTTCACATAACACGAGGCAAAATAAGAGCTTCTTAATGAAAATAAATGCAAAAAATATATATTAGCACATTTATACCGTTTTAATAATTGGAACCCAAAAAACATAACTGAAATGAAAATCTAATAATCACCCAGTCCTACTCTGAAGATATTTTCAGTCTCTTTGTAATATTTGTCTTTTCATTTTTTGACAGTTTAGTTTGTCTTTAGCTAAGTAATCCTTTCATGTTCCCTTTCTCTGTAATTTCATGTCTCCGTTTTTCTGCTTGTTAGCTGTCTTTGACTGGTACTGTACATGATGTTCCAATTGTGTTTTTTCATGTTAAAAACAGCCAGCTGTTTTTCTGCTCCTGGCCCTGTGTGATGTCGATAAGGACAGATATCTCGATCAGCATCCCTAGCTGTGAGCTCCTGAAAAAATGGACCATTTTATTGAGCCATAGCACAAACCACTGCTGCACGATGATATGCTTTTAACTTGCAAAATCAAGTTAAAACTGAGGGTTATCTTCCAGCTTGCACACAGTATAAAAACTTCAGCAAGGGTTTGAGGGGTCACTTGAGAACGGATGAAAACAAAAGACATCAGTTAGACTTGAGATAAAGAATTGTTGATGCTCACGAAGCAGGAGATGGATACACAAAGATATCACTGTGTTTCCAAGTGTCAAAGAACAGAACAAGCCTGGCAGAGGTAGGAAACCAAAGATTTCAAATACCCTGGAATGAAATCTAGCATAGAGACGTGTCTGAGGGCCCCAGAACAACTGCCAAGATACTAGTGAAAATCTGTGGGGTGAACTCAACACCAAGGTCCATGCCAGAAGACCATCAAATTTGGAGGACCTTGAGAGATTCGCCAAAGAAGAATAGGCTGGGATTGCTTAGGGCACGTGTGTGTGACTTGTTGAAAACTACAACAACTGCAGGCTGTTATCCAAAAAGGGGAGGTGAATGATTTTGACCTTTGTAGTTTTGGTTTTTGTAAAAGAAACTTTTTTCCCCGTGTGCAAAGCCAAAAAAAAAAAACAACAGTACTCACCCAAAATAAAACTAGGATTTTTCATGAGGTGCTTATTATTCTGTCCTCATCTGTATGATGCTCTTGCACACAATTTATGAAATGCAGTAAATGTTTTTAGCATTTTATGTAACCTGGATGTGCATTCTAAAGTTTCTGTTTGTAACAGTAACAAGGATGTGACTGAATCCAGTCAAACATTCCCAAAGCTGCTCTTTCATTTGACCTTTGTGACAAAAATTTCTTGCTGACCTCTAACTTGGATACTCAGAGTCCTTATGTCCTTCCATCTGTCAAGTTACCAGCAATGACAAAAATAGAAACTCATCTGTGTGAGTCCAATACACGTCACAGGTTTGGCAATAAGGAGGAGGGGAGAGGAGGCAAAGAGAAAGGAGGTGAGGAGGGAAGAAAAAAAGGAGAGGCAGAGAGAGAAGGAAAAAAAGAAAATGGCAGCAGCAGGATGTGTTTTATTTAAAAATTGTGCTCATTGTCTATCAGCTGTGAACATGTGACGAGGAACAGCTGGTTCTCAACACAAGTGTCCTTGGGCACAACAGTGAACCACAAATGACTGATCCTTGTCTGGTAGCGTTATGTGGATGAAAGAGTGACTCTGATTCTACAAGCAAGAAGCTGCAGTAGAAAATGAAAGACACAGACCTCCAGGTGATAGCTGGGTTTGTGCTACTAAGCACGCTCAACATTCCCACATTATCTTTGTCTTATCTGGTTTCACTAGACCAGTGGTCTTTCATGCTCGTGCAAGAAAAAAAACACGAGCAAAAAACTCTTTACGGAGTGCCCTTCTGGTTAGTCCATCCATCCATTTTTGATACTTACTTGACTTCAAGTGGTGGGGGCAGCAGTCTTAGCAGACATGCCCAGTTACCTCCTCCAGCTTATCTGGGGGCCTCTGCCAGACGCTCCCAAAACATCCCCACTACATGTTTGTTATGGACAAAGTGTGATTAGCACAGATGTCCAACATCAAAACACCACACAGGAGTCCCCATTACAGACACCTTCAAAGCATCTCGTCCAGGGTCCCTAATGGTGACATGCCGTATTCCTAAAGCCAGATTCATCAACTGGGGATCAGACTGCCAGGACCTCAGCCCCTGACCGCCACCCAGCCCACAAAGCACCGAACCCCTACTGCCCATTCCTTCAAGTGGTGGACCCACAGGAGAGCAGGCCCATGTTTAGCTTTCCAGCTGTTTCAGCCACCAGTGGTTCTCCCATGAGCCTGGCTCCCGGGCGGGCACCCGGTAACCCTATCCCAGGATAGGTACACAGCAACTGGGGTCTTTAGGTTTTACACAGTTAAAATTACAGTTGGATCTACATTATTTTCTGAATTTCCCCATTGTGGGATTAATAAAGCAATTAGTAAAACCGGACTTATCATAAGTAATTTATTGCATGCTTTTCCCTGAATTTGTTGTCACATTGGTGCAGACATAAACTGTCAAGTGGTCATTAGGGGAGCTGCGGGTCTTAGCACTGCAGTTTTGGCTCCATTTTCAGCAGAAGGTTGTTTTCATAGAATAGAATAGTCTTTATTGTCATTATACAGCTGTACAATGAAATTGGAGGTTAGGGTGGTTAGGGTCGTTTCATGGTTAGGGTCCTTGAATTCTACCTGTTGTGCTGCAGTAATTACCAGCTGTCAGATTCTCCTACAATAATCCCTGTTTATTGTATACTGGTGCAGCCCTTCAGTTCATCCTAAACCTGATACACGTCATTTTAGCTTGTCTCCCTTTAGTGGGTGGGGCTTCCACACACACACCCAGAGCTTTTTGGCCGAGATGTCCATATTATTAATATCTGATTTCAGTGATGTCATACAGATTTAAGAGTAAATACAAAACAACCTTGAAAGTGTGTGTTTAGAGAAGTCTGAAGCATGAGTTTTGTTCTTGTTTAAAAAGACCGTCCTCATGCTGCTATCTTTTCAGATAAAACCTGATTAAAGTGCATGCTGGGACAGAATCAGTCCATGGGGGGGGGGGGGGTTTTGGTGTTTGTT